>ML685791.1:14830146-14870055 GCA_007922175.1 Pelusios castaneus
TGGCTTGATTAGGCCCTGTGATGGTGTCATCAGTGTAGATATGAGGGCAAAGTTGGCAGCGTGGTCTGTTGCAGGGATATGTTCCTGCTTTAGTGTTTCTGTTGTATGATCTGTAGTTGCTGGTAAGTATCCTTTTCAGGTTAGGGGGCTGTCTGAAAGCAAGGAGAGGTCTGTCTCCCAAGGCTTGAGAGAGTGAGGGATCATCTTGTAAAATAGGCTGTAGATCTTTGATGATGTGATGAAGAGGTCTGGCTTGGGGGTTGTAGGTGGTGACCAGTGGCGTTCTGTTGTTGTTTTTCATGGGCTTCTCCTGTAGTAGTTGATTTCTGGGTACCCGTCTGGCTCTGTCAATTTGTTTTTTCACTTCAGCCATGTTAGTTTAGTTCAGTAAAAACAAACAGTCTTGTGACACTTTTAAAGACTAATAAATTTCTTTATCACATCAGCTTTCGTGGGCGAGATCCCACTTCAGACACTTGAAAATGGAAAACAAAGTCTAGTAGATAGACTAATAGATTTTTAACAGAAGAAGGGACTGCTGTAATCTTAGTCTGACCTCATACATAACACAGACCATAGAATTTCACAAAGTGATTCCTGCTTCAAGTCCATCACTTTGGGATATCTTTGAAAAAGACAACTAGTGTAGGAAAAGATCTGACACAAAAGAAATATGTATGCAGAAAGATTTTAGCCTTTTAAAACTTTGCAAGAAAACAAATGCTTATGAAAAAGAAATTAGTTGCCATGGCTAGAATCATGCACACAGCTCCACTCCTGCTCCTCAGTTTGGACCTGTCCCACCCCGGGTCTTCTCCAGGAGACACTATTGTGTCAGATAATAGGGTTGTTTTGTGGTAAAAACAAATTGGGAGTAGGATTTACACTCACAACAAGCTCTTCTTCTTTCATAATGATAGACTCCAAAAATAATATTTTTCCTACAGAGAATTCTATAACTAGGGAAACAAACAAGGAGTCCTGTGGCACTTTTAAAGACTAACACAGCTACCCCCTTGGAACTTATAACTAGGAAATATTTCAGAAGCTGAGTGGCAACAAATAATTCCAATCAGCACATTCCTCTCCATCCTGTAGTTGCTTTATAGTCATTATTTATCAATAAATAATTAAACTATATTTCACATCAACTGTGCCATGATTATCACATATTTACTGTATTTAAAATTAGAAAAAAAGACATTCATTTTCTGAAAAAGAATTGCTAGGTAAAATGGCCATTGTCCAAATCATGTTTACATTTGCAACCGTATGAGTTTAGCAGGAATCTTGCCATTCATAACTCTGGTTTTATTTGTATTCCAACTTCCAGAACTGGAAATAAAAAAGATAACACCACTTTAGGAGACAGCAATGGCATGAAATGATAAATGGCTTAATGGTACAGCATGTCAGCCACTTTCTTCCAGTTATAATATTTTTGTTTTGAAATGCACTGAACTGGAAATCTCAGTCTCATTTTAGTCAAATTTAGCCCTTTTGTCTGTTTACCAGTTGTCCATGAACAGATCACAATATCCATGAATTTCTTTGCTGTTTTTGGTGAATGTTTTGTGCAAAGATGTGTATCTATGATCTGTTCACTACATATATTGCTGAAAGTGCTCAGTGCTCACAATTTGGCATTTGACTGATGTGGTTAGTTACCTAGATCAATTGTTCCCTTATGGACTGTTTATAACATTTAAAACTGGGGAAAGAAGATGGCTTCCATTTTTAAATGTTTCCTTTGCTTTGAAAATCTCAAACTCTGGATGATCCTGTGCCTGATTTTTCAGAAGGGTTGAACAACCATAATACCAACTAAAGTCAGTGGGAGTTGTCAGTGTTCAGATCAAAATCTTTGAAAATTAGACCCAAAGGGCACCCAAAAAAATCAGAGGCTGCTTTAAACAGTTTTGGGCTAAAACAGAGGCTTTTCTCTTTCAGGAACAGGGTGGGAGCTCTTCAGTGTGAGAACACAGAAGATAAGAAGACCCAGAGAATTGTTTTCAATAATAACAATGTGTCCTAGTCATGTATGTGAACTTGATTTAAAAATAACAGGATTCATCTCTGACAAAGGGGACAGACTTAAAACACCGGAAGCAAGATTTGTTGCTTGTTTACAGAAGACATTACATTCAACTTTCTCTTGTCACTTTCCCCCAAAGAAGTACATTTGCATGCCAACGTGCAGTGCTGCTTGTGAAGGGCAACAACATATTAGTAAAAAATGCATGTGGATGTTTGTGCACAAACAAATGAAGTTGTGGATGTGAATAGTGTGAACAAAACCTTTTTTCATATGAGTGTTTAGGTAAACATATTAAAAACTTTATAAACTGTCACATCAAGTTGGGTATACATTTTAATGGACTATTAATAGTACTTTAATTATTCAATCAACTCTGCCTTTGAGCTACCAAATCTAATATTGAACAGAAAAAGATTTCTGGTTTGATTTCTTTCTTCTACTAAATAGAACACTTTTCTTTTAATTCCTGGCATTACATTAAATCCCAAAGCTCCTCGGCCATTTATTTTTATTTCTGTGGATTCCATGGATTTCTGTGGAATGGGTTTCATATTTCATTGAAAATAGTTTTATATATAAATGCACAGAAGTGACTTTTTGAACTACAAAGGGGTAGCCGTCTTAGTCTATTGTAGAAAGACAACAGAGTCCAGTGGACTCTGTTGTCTTTTTGAACTATAGCAGATAACATTTCAAAAATAATGATGATAATTTCTGTCCTCCAGGGATTGCTGACAATCTCAATATTTCTATTTTAGTGGGAAAGAACAAGGAACAAAAAGCCCTAAACTATGAGAAGAAGAGACAGGAGTTGAAGACTCAAATGGAGTTTGGATGAGAGAGTCTAAATTTGATTTTAATTGAGTTTCTTTTAGATATGGTCATACTGATTCACAATTCCCTGGAGTTTTGTCCAGGATTTGAACTGAGCTGAATCATTTTTGAACTTTGAAAAAAAAAAAAAAAAGGATTTTTTTCCTTAGTCCATGATTTTTCATTTGTATGCACCTCTGTGCTTCTGAAAGCTAATATGCTGAATTACCACAAGATTGTTCTCACTGTTATTTCTGCCTCATCAGAAGCAGAAGGGTGAGAACTTTCATTAGATAGATTGTTGGAGATTTCCAGGCTAGTCTGCAGAAGCAAGAAGCCAGTACCTTCAAGAAGATACTGAGAAACTGTTGAATGTATATCTGAACTGCTGGCAGTCTGTGCTCTGCTTCATCCACATGCTGGACTCTGGCTCTGAGACCTTCTTGGGGGGTCTTAGCCCTCCAGCCACTCCCTTCTGTTCACCCCTTTTGGGGTACCACTAGGTTCCCTGGCCCTTTTTGCAGCAGTGGCCAGGCCTAGTCCATTCACCGCCATCCTGCGGTCTAGTCCCGCTTGCTATTCTCCAGCCACAATATAAAAGAGTCTAGGAGCTAGCGAGCTTGTGCCCCTCCTACCACCCACGCTGCTCCTAGCATGCTGGGGGAGCGGGGAGGGACCTGGGCCCACCCTCTACTCTAGGCCCCAGCCCAGGGACCCTATGCACCTCCTCTGAGGCTCCGCCTCCCACCAGTCTCTCCACTATGCTAGGCATCAACTCCCTGGGCCACTTCCCTGCAGGCCCCAGTCACCCACTGCCTCCTCACCACCCGGAGCTCATCTGCTGTCCCTCTGGCCTCCTCACTTCTGGACCACTGCTCCAGCCATGGCTATTTCTGGGTCTGGCCTGCTGGAATCCCAGCTGCCTTCCCTCCCAGCCTCCTTTCCTCTGGATCGCTGCCCCAGTGCCTCTGCCCTCCTGGCTGTTTTCCTGGACACGGCTACCCCTTTGAAAAGTGACCACACTGTGAGCTCTCCAGGGTGCTGGCTCCATCAGCTAGCAGGAGATCCATCTCCCTGGGTTATTCAGGCCAGTCTGAGCAGCTAGCTCTGCTGCTCCTTCCTTTATACTGGCAGCTCGGCCCTGATTGGCTCAGCAGCCCTCCCCTCTGATTGGCTGCTGCAACCAGGCCCCTTTTTAACCCTTCTGAGGTCGGTTAACCCCCTGTTAACCTGATTTCCACAAAACTGGATGGAATGCAAGGACTATCTTCCTCAGATTAAGAAGTCTGCCAAAAGGTCACAAAGATGTAACTCTGCTGAGCAGTATTGTGGGCACAGCGGTTTTGGAGTCCAACAAAAACTCAACAGTTGGGGGGGTTTATAACTTGTATGTGTTGGTTGTTTCTTGCAAACATTTCAACAAAATTCTCCATTCTGAAAAAGCACCCAGTTTCCTCCATGCCAGGTTTATAGTAAGTAGTAATTAACTGCTGAAACAACACTGTAGAATGTAATCCATCCTTCCTCTCCTCCCTTCACAACAGCCCTCAGTCTATGTCCCATGATCCTTTTACTGCTCTCCCCCCCATTGCCACAGGAAATGTAACTTAAACCTTCTGCTGCTCTTCCCTATCATGACACTGGAAAATGAAAGAAGAGAAGAAGGTTAAATCTTGAAAGCAGAAGGACAGGATTGACATTTGGATCTCCATGCCAGCTGCACTCACGCTGATCTCATTCTCTATACCCTTTACAGATACATAAAAACAATACATATTTTATGTTTGAGAAATAAGTGCAGGTTAATCATTAAATTTAAATTATTTTCCTTCCCAAATCACTGATTAGGAGAAAGAGTGAAAAAGACAATGTCATTTGTGCACTTGGGTCCCTGCAGAGATATTACTCTACTGTCCAATATTTTCCCCCTTGATTTATTTGATATTTTTCTGCTCATGGGAAAGTTAAATATAATTTGTGGAGGATTAGAGGAAAGCCATTGGAACTGATGAAGCTTTCACAAGTGCTGAAGATTAAATGGACTCTAAAATTATGGTTTGCTAAATTTCTTACCAGTATAAAACATTATAGGATCTTGAAATCTTAATGAAGAGGGCTCGGTTTACTGCAAAGTATACATAGTACAGTTGTTGCTATTATTATCAGAAGTAATCATCTGTCAACATTTAGAACATATTGTTGTCTAAGATTCTGCTGCTATTTCCACTGTATTTACAAAACTGGCATCTCAGATACAAATGTGTGACTATTGTGGAAAAATAATTACTTTTAATGGTGACAACTAAAGTGTTGTGGACCACAGGCTCATTTGGTAGGAAATGGTGTAACTCTACCAAAGCCAAACTGAGGATAAGACTCCAAGGCTATGTCTACACTTGTTAAGTTAAGTCAACTCTGTTAAGTCGACTTAACAAGGTCAACTTTAAGCCAACTTAAAGTCAACCTTGTTAAGTGGACTTAACGGAGGCATCTACACTTAAAGTCGACTTAAGTCGAGCTTGTTCAGTTGACTTAACAGAGCCTGTAGTGTAGATATACCCATCTACGCTGGCTTTAAGTCAATGTAAGTCAACTTAATAAGGTTGATTTAAGCCTTAAGTCAACCTTCAGAGGTGGTGTTATTAAGTCGACTTAAGAAAGTGCTTAAGTCAACTTAACAAGCACCCAGTGTGGACACAGAGTTCTGTAGGTCGACTTAAGCATCCTTAAGTCGACCTAAAGCGCCTGTATAGATACACCCCAAGTCTCTTTGGTGCAGATTTTTAAAGGTATTTAGATTTTGCGGTGCCCAGCATTGCCTAAAGCCTAAGTGACATAAGCAATTAGGTCCCCTTTTCAAAAGTGA
Organism: Pelusios castaneus; assembly: GCA_007922175.1. Lineage (NCBI taxonomy): Eukaryota > Metazoa > Chordata > Testudines > Pelomedusidae > Pelusios > Pelusios castaneus. The sequence goes on from ML685791.1 coordinate 14,835,864, forward strand.
TTTAGACACTTAGGGTACATCCACACTGGAGCGCTATGTCGACTTAGGGGAGGTTAAGTCGACATGCAGACTCCTGCTTCTACACTGGGCTTTTATTAAGTCAACTTAAGTGCTTCCTTAAGTCAACTTAATAACACCACCTCTTACAGTTGACTTAACGCTTAAATCAACTTTATTAAGTCGACTTAATCCAGTGTAGACAGGGGATAGCCATTAAATTGACCTAATTGGTCTCCACGCCCCCTCGCAGAGTTCCTGGCCACTCCTTCGTCAACCTAGCACTTGCCAGTGTGGACACAGGGCTGTGGAGTCTCTAAATTGACTTAAAAAGGTCAACTTTAGGTTGACTCAAAGCCAACCTTGTTAAGTCGACTTAACAGAGCCTCCAACGTAGATGTACCTTTTGAAATCTATGACTAAGCCTATACTAGGAGCTAGGGCTGTGATTTTCATCAATAACTTTCATCAAGCTAGCATGCAACTGCAAAATCCTACTTTATCTCATGGCAAGAATTTTACAAATAGATCCAGAGACTACTTCAGTACAAAAGTCTGTATGTATGTATGTATCTGAACTATCTGGAGGACTTAAAGCAATGTCTTTACAATTTACTTCATTTGACTGAGATTCTAAAACCCTTCTGGCATTCACAAAACCTCCAGTACCCTTTTTTAGAAGTTTTGAGTTTCACACAACTTGTCTGAGTTTTGAAAATGATTTTTCCCTTTAATCACCATTTTGCAAGGGAAAATAACCTTTAAAGTATTTTTCCCTGAAACAAAAATAAGTGACACATTGATTAATTTCAAAGGCTCTGTTTTGAAAGTAATTCTTGCCATGCTAATATGATTGCCAGGGAAGGAAAGTAACTAACTAACTAACTAAATAAAATGCATGCAAAACTTGATGTTACTAAATCCCTGATCCTGCAGAGACTTATGCAATTGCTTAACTTTGCACACAATGCATGGAGTCCAAACTCTGTTAAAATCCCTGGAACTTTTGCCATTGACTTCAGTAAGGCCAGGATTTCACCCCATGAGCAGCCTTATTAAAGTAAATGGACCTACCCACCGCATGTTAGGCACTGCAGGGTTGGTGCCCAAATCTGTAGTTCTCTTAATTAAGAATTTATGATTTTACAAGTTCAATTGTATTCTCATGCTTGTATTTTGTATGTATGAGGGCGTGTACATATGAGTACCCATTCTAATTAGGCAATCTTTTATTTTTAATTATGCTATTACAAGGGGAACTCATTTTTAAAAATGTCCCATTCATAACAGGCTCAATTCTGTAAGGTCCTGAGCACTGCTGGGAGATGCTGAGTGCCTTGAAATCTCATTGATTGGCAGTTTAAAGCACTTCACTCATTTGATTTGGGAAAAATAAATAGATATTGATTTAGAACAGACAACATAAAAAAAATAGAGGACTAGTGTCTATCCAGACATGCTTAACAGCTATCCAGATGGCTGTGAATATAAAAACAAGTGGGAGCACAAAGTGCGTTACACTGAACACATTATGAATTTTGTGTTAGGACAAACACTTTGCCATTATTCAGGGGACTTTTTTTTTTTTTTTACCATTCTTGTTTGGCATTGAGTAGTCAGCACCCAAACAGAGAAAATCTGACAATGTTAAAAGATTAAGTTCAATTAAAATAACTTTAAAAGGGAGAAAATGTGAGTTTACAGATTGCTTATTTTATTTAAGAAGCTGTCCTGGGATACTATAATAATTAATATTACTATGGATATCTTACTGTATTTCAACAATCTATCAATTTTTCAACGTTCATTTTCAGTTGGATATGTTATATTGAATTTAATACCCAACCACAACTAAATATTTTATATTAATTTAATGAAACCACTGTTTTGCCAGCACATGGCAACCAACACTGATTATTGACTTATCACAATAGCGTGCACTTCAGGGAATCTGCTTCTGTCTTTGAAATCATGTTTAAGTAAGTCACTAAATTCATAAGCACAGACAGACGTAACCACAACATTAAAACAGAAATAAAATAAAGCAGTTAAACAGATCTAAATTTTCCTAGAAAGAAATTTCCTAGGAAAGCATATTTTTAATTTACCATATTTACCAAAGTACAGCTTTAACAAACAAGTGCAGCATGTGACAATGCATTCTGTAAGGAACAAAAGGTGGACTATCAGGAAAATGAAAGGACTGAGTGGTCGCTGACTTACTATAGCTAGTCTTATCCCAAGGGGAACAATGTGAGCTGCAGTGAAGAGAGAGCTTCTTTAATAACAGATGCTCATTGATAAGTTGCAGGATTTTTCTTTTTTAAAAAGTTATTCACTAACCACATGAAAATCCTCTCATCTGAATGGCTTTGGGGGATTGGTTTCTAAGAACAGTGATAGTGGGTTTTTATGCTTGTCTGTATTTATTATTGGTCTAAATGTTTAAGGTCTATTCTTTATTGCTGAAAGGAACTGGAATCTCCATTACATAGAGAGAACAGGCTACAAACAAAGGAGAATAAATAAAGGGAGGCAAATATGTGTTGCTCGCCTGCTAAAACCAAACTGCTTGCCACTACCTGTTTCCAAACAATTAGCAATAAAATCTGCATTTTGTTGACAACTACATGACTTTCCCTGAAATTACCCTCCCCAGGATAGCAGAGGAAATGGAAGCAATGAACGTGTATCTGAGAGTAGAATGTGACCCTTTAGGCTATGTTTATTCAATTGAACTGTGTCGCACACTGCCCTCTGCTATAGAAATATCTTACACAGTACCAGTGTTTTCAGCTGCACTCAAAATACAAATCATCAAACTTAGGCAAAGAATTACATGCCTGGAACTGAAAAGCTTTAGGGCCCCAATAGAAGAAAGCATTTAAGTTTGTGCTTAACTTTAAACTGGTTCTTAATTGCAGTCCTATTAGAGATGCTTTCCTGAATCGAGGCCTAACGGCTAGAACCATCATAGTTTCTTTCACGACAATGGAAAATTCCTGCCATTAAAAAATAGTCTGATCTAATTTCCAATTAAATGCAAAATTGTTATTAAAACAAGATGTTCACTCAGGTCTTGATGTTCCAAAGCAAAAGGCCAAACATCTTGTTGTTATTGTAATGCACTGAGACAATTAATGGTCACTGATTATTGAACACTGGGAGGGGAATTTATGGAAAATTCCATTTAAATTGTAAGGAAATATAAATGCCAGCAGAAGAATCTCCTTGCTCTAAATTAAAGTAGAGCAAAAATAAAAATAATTTTATGCTTCCTTTAATTTCTGTCATATGCCATGGGCATTTGGAACAACACAGTAAGCACTGGGAGCATTCCTTCTTCTCATTTCCAGAATTGTGTTGCAGTGCCATCATCGTGTTGTTAATAACCATTGAACCAGAGTTCCTTGTATTCCTTAGCAAATATCTGCCATGTATCATCTTGACAGCTGCACAACTACTGCATCTATATTTGCATGTAAACTGCATTCAATAGTATGTGACTATGGTCTAGGAATGTAATTACAGCTATTGCGTGGCTGTCTAGAGCTTTGATTCTTTCATTTGGTTAAGTTCCCTCACTCTAAAGAGCAAAAGAAATAAGTAAAAGCTATTCCAAACCAATACCTCAGTTATAATTCTGATTCTGTACTTGCCGGTCAATCAAATCAAATAATAAAGACCAGTCACAGTGAGTGCTTAAGATACTGATTTTATTTCACTATCAAATTACAAACTGTACATGTCAAAGGGATTGCTTATCCATAACACAGATAATAGCCAAAATATGTTAATTGTTGCGGCAATGTCATTGTAATTAGATTCCTGCAAGGCTTTTTTGCCGATATAATTCCAGACAAAACAATCTATTGCAGGTTGCCGGAAAGGACAGAGAATCTTAAAGGTCCTGATTGCCCCATACATTCTACAATGCACTTGGGAAGTAAGTAGTAAAAACTGCTATAGAAATAGCAAAGGAATTGCTACCATACATACAGGAAATCTATTTCTGTGTCCTCTCTTCAGAATAGAGGATGATAGGCAAAGAGAAAACAATGTAGACAGACTGAGCCCCAGAGATGGAAAGAACTGTGCAACCATACACTAGAGGACCGGTCATGGGAAAAACCAGCACCATGTATTTACCCACTCAATGCAGTCAGAAAGATATACAACAAAAGAATAAAGTATTTCAGCTCCAGACAGCAGCTTTCTCTGTTGCCCCACTGGTCATTATGCTCAGGGTGATATCTGGGGGCCACCCAATCCATGGCAGAACAAAGCAGCTCCTGGATTGTGGCCTCTTTGCTCCAATGTCTTTTTGCTCCCCTTCTTGCAATTCTGGTATGTCCAAGCTGCGTGATGCAGTGTTGTCTAATCACTGTGGCAACCAATCATTTTGTCTTGATTTTAACATGAATCTCATGATATTTGGTGTTTTTTCTTAAATTCTAGCTACTGGAATCATGTTATTACATGAAAATCTCAGCTTTCATTTTTGAAAAGTAATATTCTAATCCTCATGGTTACTGAGAAAAACTTGAAAATATAAACTCTAAAGTCACACACAAGCAGGACATATAAAATAACTCAACATTATTATTGTTGTTTTAAAAAATTTCATAATTTTTAAAAAACGCATGCTTTTTGAATACTTGGAAATACAGTGTTTCATTGATGCTTCCATATTCTTCTCACACTTAAACTTTCAGACTTCCTCACACAATGCCTCAACACCTTTCCTGACCCAGTCTGCAGTGCCCCAATAAAACATGTTTCTATAGAAAGTCCTAAACCCCCTGCTTCTTACTTTCTCAAAGAACTGTCAGTTATCTGTCTGAAAATCTAGAAACCAAACAAAACTGATGGGATCACCCAGGCAATTGCAGAATTTCACAGTTAACTCACACAATTTTATTGTTTCCCTGTGCACCTCCTGCATTTTTACTTTATGTATCTAATCTGTAACCCAGGAGTGTCAAACTCAGTTGCTATGGTGGGTCAGATTTGACTTAAATCATCTTTAAGTACATACCATAAATCAAAATACTAGGCCCTATATTCATGAGGCACTGTGGATCCCTGTGTATGCGAGAATGCACTCCGTGATACTGTCAGACCACACTCCCTCATTCTCTGTTAGAGAGAGTGTAGTCTCGTGGAGACCAGTCTGAGCCCTAGTCTATACTTACAGCCGTTTTCGGCAGCAGTTGACGGGAGATACGCAAGGTACGTAAAATACCTTGTGTATCTTCCACTGACTTCTTAAATCCTCCCTACACGCTACACTAAGCTAACCAGAAATGGCGTCCAGTCGGCATACTGTAAGTGCAGTTTCGGAGCTGCTGTTCCAGCTCTTGTTCGGTTATCGATTGAGCGTGTATACACAGATGCCTCAATCGAAAACCGAAGATTGCTCTGACAGCAGCGACTTTGCCGCCGTTAGTATAGACTTGCCCTCACATAGCCAGTGATGCCATAAGACCCGTATGCTCTTGCAACATCATGGAGTGCTGAGTATTTGAGATCATGTACAGCCATGAGACCTCACTCTCTACTAGGAAGAGAGTGTAGCCTCACAGAGCGCAGTTGTGGGCCTAACAGAAGAGGTTCACGGGCCCTATGTTCAGCACCCCTGCTGTAAACTCTTTAGAGCTGGAATAACAGGCCAGGGATATGCAGCATGTGCTATTGTTGATCTATCTGCAGAACCCATGACCTGTCAATTTGCTGAACCTAGACTTGATCTGAGGCAGAGCAGCAGGTCCATGACCTTTTTCTACTTTGGTACATACTTTGGCAGACGCCCCTAAAGAGAAGCCCAAGATTAGAATAGCATGTGTGAGTGTGTGTGTCAGGGCATGAGTGAGCAGCACTGGCATAGTTGTACGGGGAAGATTGACAATGCCTACCTCTGCTGTGCTTGGCTCTATTTATTGCTATTATTTAGTCACTTTAATAGGCAGTAAATTCACCCACATATTTGCTTTTCTTTCTTTCTTTCTTTCTTTCTTTCTTTCTTTCTTTCTTTCTTTCTTGTTTGAATCTCCACCCTTTGAGACAAATTCTTTCCTGCAATCAATGGAGCTTCACCAGCAATGAATATTTTTGTAGGAATTGTTTCCTTTTATTCTAAGAATGAATGCTCATGAGTCTTGTTACAGTCCCATGGCAATTACATGGATATATTCTTCAGCTCTCAATTAGCAGGCCTGAAACTTTTCAAATACAGTTGTGTCTACCTGTCCCAGGCCATAGTGGCAGTACCTGTAAATAATCAAGAGGAAGGAGCATTGGCATATCCATATCTGCCCTAGTTTCTTGGGATCAGCTTTAAATCTCTACCCAAGTGAATGACAAATCCAAACCAAAGGCTTTCTGACACGAACAGCTATCATGGTTTCAAGTGATTCAGATGAAAGGAGAGATGTGTTCCCTTTATTTCTATGTTGCATGGTTACACACACTCTCTAAGGGAGCTAAATCTGTGTTAGCAGATTTATAACTTACTGCTCCACACTGGAGGTTATTTAGAGAACAGCACTGTAGTACTCTGTGCTGTTATTTTAAAAAAGGTTTTCTATTACAAGCAACCATACATATTTCTGTCATTAAAAAAATATATCTGTTGTACTAATCTTTAAAGTCCAACTTGTCCTGATAATCAAAACTCAATCAAAATTCAAATGTATGATCTATTCTTAACTGCATAGCGACAGGTTTTGCAATCCATTTGAAAATTGACCCTCCAACCCGCTTTTTAACTGAGGAGCCAGAGTGAGAGCTACAGATAGAGATCTACATGTTAGGAATGATGTGTCTTGTGCTCAGTGTGTAGGATTGCACCAGACATGCCCTACGTGTCCTTGAGGAATTTCAAGGGGAAACTTTCTAGTAATGGAAAATTTACGTATAGCAGAAATGATAACTTTTCCTAACTGCAGCATGAAAATGGTCCTCAGATTTTCCCATGCTCCAGAAAGGGATTGGTCATGGGTGTGCTCTACAAACCTATTAAGTGTCATACATTATTACAGCAGTATTTTAGTTTGGCCAAAAGGGGTATTTTTAATGAAGAAGTGGGTATTGATCAGTGTGCAGTTGTGAGCACAGAACTTTCCATAAGGCTTTGTAAAATGGCATATATTTTATACAGAAAGGAATTGTACATATGTGCATTCTCAAATTCCCTCTCTCCCTTTGTTCATAGTTATCTTCTATAAATATTTTTGTTTATTTGTACAGGCAATTTTATCTCACAACAGACTTGATCCTGACAGTTGCAGAACTTTTCCAGCTCCCAGTGAAGTTGATTAGCACCATGGAATCCAGCAGCTGGAGGGATGGCACAAGAGATACTGGTCTTCCATAGAGATGCCTCTGTGTCTTCACAGATCCCAGGATCCAGAGAATTGACTTTTTCCAAGGAGAAATTTTGCATCCCCAATGAAGACAATAAACCCAGCTTGAAAAATTTACTCATTGGTAGTCTACAAACTGGGTTCGTGTCTTGAGTTAAAAAAATTCTCAATATTAAAGGGTCTGAAATCTAAACATACTTCACACTAATCTAGAGTTGTTCTTCTTGTCTTAACACAGGCCACGTAGTTCTTAAAAATTCCAGGCTTCCGTATTTCTAAGGGAGCTATTACCTAGAAGTTAATTAATCTTGTTGAGCTGGGTAGAGCCGTGTTTAAAGGATTAATGCATAGCAGTGTCCTTTTCTCTTATCCACTTTATGCCTTTTTATTTGCGTAGCAGTTTTTGACCTTAGTCATGGTACACTGCATTTCCTATAGAACTGACAGTACTTTCAGTGACAAGCATTTGACATGCTACATGTAATAAGTATTAGACAAGAAAGGGTACCACTGCACCAGGAGATAAAGAGGCAGACAGCTAAGATGTTTCTTCATGAAGAAAAATGACAGAGGAATGGGAAAGTTTTAAGGTCTGAGATTTTACAAATGTGATTTGGTTAGTTGTTTAATGTCAGCTTTAATAAGGAATTATTGATCCTTTCTTCCTTTTCAGTCATCTGTCCATATTCCTTTCTAGGCTTTTCCTCTTTCTGTTGTTCTCTCATTGGCCCATCTATTTGTTTTACAGCCAGCCTTGTCTCTACCCTTCTTTCTCTTTCACACACACACTCATTCACGGCCTGCTTCAAACATGTTCTCATTCTGTATATAGGATTTAAAATTAAATTAAAATGCACCTATTAAATTCATCATCTTTGCAATGAATCAACCTTTCTGGAGTTCTCAGCACATTTCCTTCAGCTATGAAAAAGTTGACCTCATCAGAAAAAAAAGACATTATAGAGTCGTAAGACACAGGAGAAGAGGATAAAGTCAGGTACACCAGCATGAAGGTATTTAAAAAACATAAAATTAAATAAAAATTAAAAGACACTTTGCTTAGCAAAGCCACCAAAAAGAAGAAAATTGGAATTTGTAGCCCAGGCCATTGAGGATATATGAGGAGTGGAAAAATGTTGGGATTTTTTTCACCTCCAGGAAATTAACCACTGAGCCCTTTTAAAAATGCTGTTTGAGAAATCCTGTTACCATTCAAATCAGTGAGAGTTTTACTATTGAGTTTATTAACATTAGGCTTTCAACTTGTGTCTTTAAACTCATTTTTAGATTTTACCAGAAACAACCCAGAATAATTCTATACCAAGAGGATATGTGGCATGTGAAATTTCTCAGAGAGTAGGTTGGATGACATGGAGTAATTATATGAGTGATTTTCAATATTGAACTTGTAATTGGCAGCGAATTTTCACATTAATTATGGTGTAGATACTGCTGACTTTTACTAAAGAACATCTTTTAATCTAAATGTGTGTGGCATTTAAAAGTTAAAGAAAAGGGATAGCACACAGTACAATGGAAGCTTATAGTTTTTGCTTCAACAAGAAGAGCTAGAAAATGATTATGATGATTTGCATTTTCCTTTTGCAGTACTTTGAAACATCTACAGCATTATGGAATATAGTCTACCAATTAGAAATACTAAATACTGCTACCTTTCAATCAAACCATCAAATGTCATTTATATTAATCAAACTACAAGCTTTTGTCAATAAAACAGAGAAAAAGATCTGAAAAGCAGTTAGTAATTGTGGATACATATATAATATAATATAATATAATATAATATAATATAATCCATGAATTGTAAGCACTGGTGAATATCCAGAACAGAGATAGGGGTAATTTGTGAATAATTTGATTTACAGTATCTTACAATGGAAGAACAAAAAATGGCCCAAGAAATATAAAATAATAGCAATATTGCATCTTACTTTAGTTAGATTGGATAATTTGCATTCATCTGCATCCTATACTATGGGCTAGTCTGTTACTGTAGACAGAGCCTTGAGTAAGGTGTTAGCAGTAAGGGATAAGAGCCTTGATGACATATAAGCTTCACCACCCCAGGAAGCATTCTGACTTCTAGTTTGTCTGGTTCCCTTCTTACTCCCTGGGAGCAGTAATTAGCAATGATTGGTTCCCCTTTGTCAGTTCACATATTCTGTACAGAGCTGTGTGGGGAAGAAGTTGGATCCAAGGCCCCACTTAGTCTTTCAACTCCATACTGCTTCCCCAGTCACCTGGTCCAGGGAGGGTATAAGTAAATACTAGCCTTGCTTTCTCCTATGTGCCTTGGCCCAGGTAGCCCACGTAGAAATGTGACGTGGGTTCTTACTCTCTCTTATTTCCTCAGATGAGGGTATAGTCCAAGTCACAATCCAGCCCTGTCTAGCTCTCTTATAGAGAAGACATGATTACAGAAAGAGAAACACAAACATTTACTATATGATGTCCTCAGTTTCTCCTAGAATCACTCTGATTCTCAGAGCTAGAATTATTTAGTACAATTTTAAATATTTAAGGGATTGATAACAAAACATCATGTTTTCCTGATTCATAAAGAACAACCAAATATTTATTTTCAAGTAATTTTTCCCTCTCTTCACTTATGGCAAAAGGAAGTTTGTAGGTTGCTCAGATCTTTGCAAATGTATTTCGATTCCAAAGATTTTCATCAGCTTTCATATGGAGCCATGTTTTTCTTCAGTAAACCAAAGCCTGTATTTGCTGCTCCGCCGTTCTTCATCAAGATGTGGTCCAAAGTTTATAGGGGTTCGCAAATCTGTGTGTGTGTTTGTGTGTGTGTGTGTGTGTATGTGTGGGTGTGGGTGTGTGTTCTACCTTGCCAGGATTAATCAGGACCTCTAACTGATCCAGTCGTGACTTTGAAGGCAGAGACAAGAGCATGGTATTCATGGAGCCCCAGACTAGTTCAGGTGTATGCGTGTTTAAGTAAAGAACTGCCAAAATCCAGCTATTTCATATTCACAAACTTCTCATAAATAGTGATGAAGCTGCTGCTACAACCACCATAATAACAACAAATCTGGAATATGATATTAAAATATACTCACCTCACAAATATCTGTGTCAAAAATATTGAAAATATTCCACATGAGGCTAGACCTCTGAATTCCTTTCAATACAATTAATAATCCTGTTTTTAAAATCCCCCAAATATCAAAGGGTACAAACATTTTTGCAATGAAAATAATCAAGGTTATTGCTGGTCTCAGCTATAACGAATCTCAGTCCAGGTTTTCATGGATCTTTGGAAAGAAACTTAGTAATTTGCACTCCTGAAAAATAGTCCATTTCAAGGGCAGGGTTTTCATTTCAATTATTTGGGACAAATGCTTATCCTCCATCCAAAAGAACATGCCAGATTTGCAGGGACACTAAAATCCTACCCACCAATACTGTGCAGTCTCTGCTCTTTAGCAACTGCCACAAGTCACTACGGGTATGTCTACACACTATGATTAGTCACCCATGGCTGGCCCATGCTAGCTGACTTGGGCTCACCAGGCTTGAGCTAAGGGGCTATTTAATTGTGATGTAGACATTCAGACTCAAGCTGCAGCCAGAGCTCTGAGACCCTCCTACCTCACAGGGTCACAGAGCCTGGCCTCCAGCCTGAATTCAAATGTCTGCACTGTAATTAAATAGCTGCTTAGCCCTAGCCCATTAGCCCAGATCAGCTGGCACAGCCCAGTCAAGGGTTTTAATTGCAGTGTAGACAATCTCTGTGATGTCTCTGAATTCCCATCTCCCACCCAGCCATAAGTGATCTACTGCATAGTTATAGTCTTCAACACATAATGGAGTCCATTTTTTGTGGCTTCTCCGCAGCCTACCATCCTACACACTAAGGAGACCATACATCTGCCTTTAAGGGTTTTCTTTATTGTGCAATGGAGTGTTGGAGTTTGAGAGAGGAAAGTGATTTAAAAGGGAAGTGAGAGTGAAAGAGTTGTCCATTGATTATACACCTAATATATAATGTGCAAGCAGACTGAGAAAGAGTTGATGTATTTATCCAGACATAAATGGAGAGCAGAGTATATGTGTAAAGAAAAGTGATGCTGGTGTCTTCTTCAGGAGGTGCAAATAAAGCAAAGTGAACAGAAAGGAGCTGACTTCCAAGTAAGAGACATAATCTGAGACATTTTTTTAAATATACCAAAAAGTCACAGATATAAATTACTTCTCCAGCAAAAGTAAAATTGGTCCAATAGTGGGTCTTCAATCTTCTACAAGTTTTCAACTTGGCATACATTGAAAAAAACAATTTTGCAGCCAGAAACCCAGAGAGTATCACTATTGATACATGCAGTATTAGTTTTTCCCATTACACTTTTAATGTCAAATCATTTAGAGTTTTCTCAGAGAATGCACTTAAGGAATAGTTGTTCTGAAGACTGTGTATGTAATCCCAATGGTATTAATCAGAGTTCTGTTACAGATCAGTGGTAGCAATTTGTCATATTATTATAGAACCTCTAATCAGCAGTGTACTTCAATTCATCAGAGGCCTAACTTTGGGCCCACTGAAGTCAAGGATAGTTGCCTTTGTTGTCAAAATAGGAACAGGATCAGGCTTATAGGTTGGTGGGGACAGTGTCGTGGCAGGGCTGCTAAAAGGGTGTAAGACATGAGTCAGTCTTAACACAGAGAAGTTAGTCCCTAAAATATTCCCTCATTCTTGGCTTCTGTCAAACTGCTGAGTCTTTTGTTGAGAAACATTCCTGTGAAATGTTCCCAAAGCAAATCATATCACTGTGCCTAGCTTCAATGTATATGGACACAGAAAATGCGCTGGTAAAGATGTAATCAGTACTTTAAAAGTTACACATCTGCAATACCAAGCTAAAGTGATTCTTTAAAAAAGAATGAACCCCCATTAAAGAAATACAAGGCTCCTTCATCTTGACTACAGCCCTGATCTTGCAATCTTTTGCAGATGGGTATCCAGAGAGTTATGCTCCTGCATGCTTTTTCATTAACTTCAGCAGGGTTCTGCCAAGTTAAGGAAGTCTGCGTTGGGGCCTGAAGTTGCAGGATCAGGGTCTAAATGTTGTTATTAGCATCTGATGGCTGTTTGGTGGCCTATGTGAAATATTTTTTTTCCTACTGGACATCTGACCATATCATAGAAACTATCTTTTATAATTAGAGGTTTCAGCACTGAGGTCAAAGACTAAATCATGCAGCATGAACTGCTTTTTTCTTAGGAATGTACACGTCTGAGGACTGCTGGGGGTATGGTGGTATGTATCTACATTAGGGGAAAAAAATCCCTATTTACAAGCTCTGATACAGTTGCTCAGGTTCTAACAACAATGTTGTGTAGCGAATATCGGTAGGGAACATGCATTTTGCCACTGCATCATGCAAGTAGATGGCAGAAATGCTTGAGCCCAGTAGCCATTGGTACTTACACCATTTTGGCACCAGTGGAGCTGAAATGCTGCTGGAAAACAGGTGCAACATTTTCTGGTATTAACAACGCCTGGTAGAGAAGCTTGCTTTGTCACTGCCCATTCTGGGATAGAACACGTCAGTTCTTGGAACAACAAGTCAAGTACTTTTCCATATAGTAAATTAATTACTTGAAAGGGTGTGCACATCTTGAATTTTATTTTAGTCAAAAGGTTATATGTTCTACATGTTTCTGTTGTATTCTTTTCAGGCAAGATGAATTGTCTTGAAAGAATCCATCATTTTAATAACAGCTCCTGAAGTGTGTGGGATAAGTCCTACTTTAAAGGTGCTTGTTGAGACTGCAAATTCAAATGACTAAAATATATTATGGTTTTCTCTGGCATAGTCAGCACAGAGCACAATAGCATAATTCTTCTTGAGGAATGTATCAAACATATGTACTATACACTAGCTGTGAGGAAAATGGGTTCCCTTTGTATGGTGTTAGTCACAATGTTCATTAGTATGCAAGAGGAAAACATTTAAAATGCTGAGCCAAATGAAGAAAGATGATGGAAGGATCTCTGTGTTGCAGAGAAAGAGAAAAATTGAGCTTCTGCATATATCATAAACAGCAATAATGAGACAGCACACCAAGCTCCATCAGGTCCCATTAAGTTGATATATTGACTATATGTAGCGTAACTGCTGTGACCTGCTGGAGAAAGCAATGAATCATTTAATGCAGACACCAAGGAAAGAATCTGATTGCAAGGAGGTTTGCCCTGCAGGAGTCTATCAAAACCTACGAAACGTAATATTAAAACAAATGATTTGGGGCAGAATCATGTGCTGACATGCACCCTGTGAAATCCCACTGCCTGATGTGAAATCCCACTGGACTGATGTGTAATTTGATGCAGAATATAGTCAAGAGTCTTTGATGGGAATGGGGACTATGAAGATGGTAGATAAAGGAGGGAGCACTATTTTAGAAAGGAGAAACAGAAACCAAGAAGGAATAGATAATGAAGCCTGAGAGTAACCCTCTATCCTCCCCCTAAAAAGAGAAGGAATTTTAAAAAAAGGAACTAACAATAGATCATTAAGGTGGACTCCTGAGTGTACATATAAATATATAGTTCTAACAAGACATGTACCATTTCTCTCCCCAACCACATTGTTTGTATTTTATATCCCTTTTGTAGAAAATGGAGAGGGTATAGACATAGGCAGTATAGTGTGTTCAGGTTAGTAAGTGTAGCTGGAACAATATTCAAAGGTCTTATTCTGCCTGGTACAAAACTTGTCTACCCAGCAACTAGCTCTCTTTTCACTTATATGCCAAGAACTCGGCCATCATGGGGGGCTCCTCAGATTGAAACAGGAGCTTGAAACCATTGTCTGGCAAAACACCGTCTGGAACCCCAGGGGTGTGAAGTTTCTCATGGGTTCGAAGATGGGGGTGTTAACCGCAGTCCCGCCTTCGACCGAAAGTTGTGAGGCTTCCCAGGGGGTTTATGAGGAAGGGGGCACTATGCCTTTCGAAAACAACAAGCACCCACAGTCTAGACAGTGGGGGTCTGCCGTTTCACATCCCCAAATGGAAAGGTCAGTCCAAAACAGTATAAAGAGCCCCTGAAATGTAGAGAGGGGGTCGGAGCCCAGAACCTTCTAAGACGTCAGAGGTTTTCTGGGCAAAGATTCTTTAATCTTGAGGCGTGTCCTCAGGATCATTGAATCTGGGCAGAGGCGTCAGCGGCCCGGCCTGGCGACAGGTAGAGGGACTGGCAAAGCTGGAAAGGATTTGAGAGGTCGTGATCCAGATCCTAGGGACGGACTTGACAACATTGGCTTGAGAGCGCTGGTGAGTAATTGGTACCAAGATACATGCAGGGACCTCGGTGAATATTGGCCCAGGAATGGGAATAAATTGTAATGTTGGTCCAGAAATGAAGATATAATAGTAGCTACAGATTAATGGGAAGGTAACTGAATAAAGGAAAGTAACTGAAAGCTATTAGCACCACTTGGTCCAGGAGAGAAACAGAGGACTAAAGTAGTTTAGAACCCCGGGCCTGGGAGGACAGGTCAGCATAGGGATAAGGTTAGGGACAAGTAGATTAGAACCCCGGGCCTGGGAGGACAGGTCAGCATAGGGCTGCTCTGTCTGTTCCCTTAAGGGAAGGGGCATCAGCAATATAATAAGAGTAGTTTTAGCAATTAAACCACGTAACGTACATATAACCGGTATCTAGCACACACACACAACAAGCTTGTAATACACATGTACTGTGCCTTTAAGAGCAGCTAGCTAAAGCAAAAAACTGCATAGGAAGGCCTAGACACACAGACACACAGAATCTCTGCTTAAGGAAGCTGCATCTCTGCACTTTCACTTCTGTCTCTTGCCATTCTATAAGGCTATAAGATTTGTAATCATGATAAATAAACAGTCTCTTTTACTTGCAACACTCTTTGTGATTTCTCTAGTATTTTTCTCGGCTCTACTCACTTTTCTAATCATTTCCCCACTCCCATTTTCCCCCTCCTGGGACAAACACCCCCTTCTCATAATGGTGTTATGGATCCAGGGAGGATTCAGTCCTGTACTCTGTTGCTTCTATATCTTGAATTCTTATATTACAACATGGGCCCCCAATCAGTCACTGGATAAGGGCAAGGCTATAACCCTTGCAGCCAAAAGGACCCAGGTCAGCACGCCACCCTCGATGAATAAGACCCCGAGGGGTGACCTTAAACTAGATAGCGGCGAGCACCTTTCCCTCCCTCTTTGTTGTTTCTCTTTTGAGATTTCATTCTCTTCCTGGCAGGCATTCTGTCTTTTTGCACAGAACCTACCACATTTTGGGTTCTATACCTATACAGTTATTATATGAAGAACCAGGTATACATTAACATAAAATATGTACACATTCCTGTTTACTCTTCTATAATTCAACTGAGCAATTTATATACAATTTTCAAATTTATTTGGTATCCTCTAGCAGAAACAATGCTTTTAGAGTCAAGTCCTGCCAGCTCTTCAAGGGTACACCCACATGTGGAAAGCTGCCAGGGTTTGGCCCTTATATCAATTCAGAGTCAGCTAAAAGAACTTTCATTTATAAATGGACAAAATTATGGATCACCTCATTTTTACCTAAAGGAATTTAAGACTCGAAAAAGTCATGGCAGCCTGGGATTACACTTTGTTTAAAATCTGTTTCTATATAAATAATTTTAATGAAAACTGGCTTGATGGGAAGCCATTTATAACAATACCATGGAAACTGAAGGTGGAAAATGACCAACTGGCTTATGTAGAGTCACCCTCTCCTCTTAAAAACCAAACCTTTTCTTTGTAATCCCAAGCCTTCTAACAAATATCTGCTGATAACAGTGCAGAAGTGATGACCTGTGCTACAACACAAGCAGAACTGTGATTGCAATCCAGTCTAGCTCAGGTCATCACATAGGGACTGCGTATGTTAGCCTTACTGAGACTGAGAATACCTTGCTCACCCTACTAGTCCATCCCATAGCTTTTAATGGTGCTGTTCTTGGGAGGAAGATGTGGGTCAGTGAGGATAAGGGTCAAGAATGATTGTTAATGCAACACAATAAAACACAGAACAGATTAATGACTCTGGACTATATTGCACCGTTTAAGTACAGTTCTACACTGGGAGCTGTGCACAGCTATTAAACCCTAGAAAGAGCATTAGAGAAATTCTATCTGAGGGAGGTATCCCAGAGCTTCCTGATCCACATGGAAGCATGCACACTGCTACAGAACGTAAGAGGTACATCATCTTCCCGTACACGGATGGCTAGGTCTGCACAAGTGAAGATAGTGTCATGCCCCATACAACCTAGATACGCCACCCCTTTGCAGCGCTCTGCATCCCCAGGAGGCTGGAGTTGGCTAGGAAGCAGTCCTTATCCTTTTGTGAGCAGAGAGACTATAATTATTCCTAGCTCTTGCTCAAGCCACAAAAAGGAATGGGGGAGGAGAACACCAGAACATCAGTATGCAAAGTTCTTTATTTGAGCAGTCAAGTCTCCAGATGCAAGTCCCTCTTTGAGGTACTGACATTAAAAGTCTAGCTAAGTGCCCAGATGTGAAACAGGGAGTTTCAAAATTAGGGGACCATGCCTGAAACTATACTCCTTCCTGCAAGAGATCAGCAACCGTAATCAGAGCTTTATAAATTGGATTATTCTAAAATCCCTCAACATAGAAGTTAAAGGTTTGGACATTAAATTTACTTGTCCTCATAGTCTTATTTTTACTGCATTTCCCATGTTCGGTCTCCATACAGCTCATAGCTTTTGTTACTACCCACAGCCTATATGAAAGCCCAGATCATGAAACATAATCCATCAAGCCTCCATGTATGGACTATATCAAATGAGTAGCAGTTCGGATTTTATAGTCTGAAGAAATTGAATAACCCCCCACCGCTCCACCCAGTTGACTTGTGGAATTTATTCTTTTTCAGGGACCATAATTCAAATCTCCCCTATCCTGTCTCAAAATATAATTATGAGTAGGCAGCTGAAGGAATGAAAATCGGGGAGAGCCATAAAATGCATGCTATAAATAGAAATTAAAATTAAAAGTTATAGATTGTCTCTGGACAGTAAAGAAAATAAGAGTTTCCGCTCCCCAACCTCTCAATGCCTGAGAAAGCACAACCACAGAAATATAACTTCCAATCTTATTTTCTTTGTTTGGTGTATATTTTATTAATCCCCTTTTTTCTGTGTTTTGTAGCTTGAATAAACACACTGACAAAACTTAATTCCAATGCATTAGAGGGAAATATAAATAAGTTGCATGGTCCTATAGCACTGCAATTTAAGCATTATGCTTTCAGTTATTGCAGTTGAAAACAGCATAGGGGAAAATAAACATTTAAACTTGTAAATTGGCTACAAATTCACAGCTGGCACTGAATGAATAAATATAATGTAAAAGAAGAGAAAAAGGACAGAGGAGAGATCTACATCTATAATTACACATCTAGCTGGTTGGCATGTCTTTAATGAACTTTTGGCTGAAAGGACACCTGAATACATGACAGTGGATAAGATTACATCAAAATAATCCATTAAAATTGGTGTCAGTAATACGAGGAACTAAATAAAAGGAGGGAAACAATGTAAAACATTACTTGTTAATGAGCATTCAAAGATTCAAAACAACATTTTGATTTGAACATATCGGCATGTTCGTGTTCACTTTTCTGAAATATTCCATTGTTCAAACTTATTAGCAAAGATTGTTACAAAAGTGAACTCTTTGCTTGAATGTTTGACTATTTGCCAAAAGGGAATGTCCAATTGCATAACTAACCAGCAGCACTGAGAACTGTGAAGCCTGAATTTGATACTTGAATATGTTAATGAAATATGCACTCTTGGGGCCTAATCCAACCCCCACTTCCAAGAGAAAGACTACATCCACTTCAATCTGAGGTTGGTCAGGTCCTCAATTACTTACACAATTCATCCAATTGGGAATAGAAACAGTGTTACATGATTATAACCGTAACTAAACACTGTAACCAATGAGATTTAATCAGCAAAGTACAAATATTCACAATTTGCAGTTCAATTCTTTGCTATAATAATGTTGTATAACATATAGGAAAATTTTGGAATCTGCCCATGGACCAATGCATGATCAGAAAAAGTGATAACATTTATCTAATAAATTATTTATTGTGAATTATATGTCCAGCACTAGATCTAAGAATGGACAATAGTGTTAATTTATAGTGTATTGTTAATAATGAGCAAAATTCAAGGTTTGCTTTTTATTAGCAATGAACTGAAATCTAAATGTAAATTATGAAAATGCCAAATTTGGCGATTTTTCATATAGGGGAGTTTTTGTTTAGCCCATTATGATCCAAATACCATACTCTTTCAAAATTTGAAGGGTTTGGAGCTGCAGTTTTGATTTGAGCTTCTCTCTAATTTTTGTGATAATTTTACTTGGGAAGGAAGAGTTAAACATTTAGAATGAGATCTCCATTTTCAAGAAATGGTGTCCAAAATTCTAAACTTACATATTTATTTTCTGGTTCTCATTCCGTTTCTTTTCCTTTTCGGTGAATGGGCAATAAAACAAAGGTCCTGATGTAAAATGACAAGCAAGATGCTGCCACGTCATTCAAATGTCTGTCCTAAAGCTCCAAGATGAAGACTGTAGTTAACATCTCTGACCTTCAGGTGCAATGGAACTTTCTGGCAGAAGGTTAGAACTTATCTGTGCAAGAGAAAGAGCCTTCTAAGGACTTTGTGAAACTAGCTCCTAGAGAAATTAACACAGTCATAGAACTCATCATCTTCCATTCCAAATGGTTTTTCTAACTTAAACACTTAGCATGTATATTTAAAGAAAAAAACCACACCAGAACAAAACAATATATTACAAACAGTTGTTTTCTTGAGGAAAGGATAAAAGAAAGAAGGAACACCACACAATAAATGTTAATCACATTGCTTAACGCACCACTGGAAGTTGCTACCATCCTTCAGTAATGAAGCTATATAAAAACAGAAGACTAAAATAGAATACCATTTTAAAAAAATGAGAGACAAGTACAATAGCAACTAGAAAAATGAAAGGTCCAGAATATAATTGGAGCCAGATATGGTAGTATTTTCCGAGGAGCCCATATTTTGTATGGCACCTCAACAATCCATGTTATTTGTGCTCTACACACTCTATTATCATCTTGGTGAAAATGCATATTATCATCTTGGTGCAAATGCATCTAAACCCCAAAAGTAAACTCCCATTAGAGCAATCCAAAACTGGAAATTTTTGCTTTGCAAATTGTTGCATGTGTAGAGCTTTGAGAGATTTGTCAGGGATTCAACAATTTAACGAATGGTAAATTATGCTGTTTCCAACCTTGATGAAGTGGAAATGTTCTGTAATACTTTTTGTGAGGTACACACAGGATTCAGTTTCCCTTTGTACTTTGTCCTTAATCCCAGTGGAAGAAAAAGTGTTAAGTCTTCTCTTTAGGGCAGCGCAGGGCATGATTTAGGAAAAGTCTCATTGACTTTTGAGACTTGTTTTCCTAAGTCATTTAGGCATTTTTGAAAATCCTACCTTACTTTTATAAAGTGCTGTGATCTTCTCAGGGGACACCCCTACTACCACAGAAGAGCAACAACCACTGCAGAGGTATGATGGGAAGTGGAGAGAGGCATACATGGGTGTGCATGGGTGAGGAATAATATAGGGGTGTGTGGATGCAGGGATTTCAATCTACTCTGGTGATCCAGTGTTGGATTAGTGGCTGAGGAGCTGAAGAGGAAGAGTGTTTAGAGTAACATAAGAGAACCACAGCTGAGGGACAAGGTTTGCATTTCCGGAGATGGGGAGTCTGAGTGAGGCATTGCTGAAAGAGGCATGGAGTAGGGCAGAGAGGGGATTCTCAGTTAGTTCCTAAACGCGTGAGGCATGTCTGCCATATGAAATATCTAAATAGCTGATAGAAAGACTTATTTGCATTGAAAATTAATATTTTTACCATACAACATCATATGCCATGTGAAGTTTGCACTTGGAAAATATTCAAGCATTTGAGCTTTACGTACTTTGTGAATATTGATACTACTAATGCACATGGACTTGAACATCCATGGAAATTAAGAACAAAAGCTCCGCAGACATGTGCTACTTGAAATTCCCCT
The DNA here is from genome assembly GCA_007922175.1 of Pelusios castaneus. Taxonomy (NCBI): domain Eukaryota; kingdom Metazoa; phylum Chordata; order Testudines; family Pelomedusidae; genus Pelusios; species Pelusios castaneus. The sequence goes on from ML685791.1 coordinate 14,856,392, forward strand.
TTGAAATCAAATGAATATTCTCTGAAATTCTTTACCAGCATTTGCTCAGTTGCACTGTTTGTACTGTAAGAGATCATTTACTGATGTTATTACATTACAGTGTCACCTAGATATCCCAACTGAACTTGGTTTCCCCATTGTGCAAGGCATGGTAAGGAACATATTAAGAAAGGGCCCCTGTACCACAAAGCCTACAATCTGTGAAAACAAGACCATCTAAAAGCCTATTGTACACTGTAAAACTCCACCCTATCATTTGCATTCGCCATGAAGCCAGAGAAGTCAGAATGTGACCCTTAGTATAAAAAGTCAGGAGCTATCATTATGCAATAGCTGAATTCTTTGCTGTTTTTCAGAATGTGTAACGAGAATATGAGTTCTGATGAGGGAAGCTGTGTTAATGAACAACAGCTGGAGATGAATATGTCATCCAAAGGGGAAAAAAAATCAATATAAACTGAAAGCACAGGAAATGATTTCTAAGTACATAAATGTGTTGTGCACTATGGCCTAATATTTCTACCTTAGCAAAGAGTGAAAACTGCCAAATCTTCCTGAGTATAGGTTCCTCCTTTTAGGTATGTCTATGTAGTTGCTTAATGTATAAGTTGTACTGCATTGCAGTAAAGTTTTTTTATAGTCCTTTGAATAATTAAATGCCACTTCATTAACTAGTACAGACACTCATTTCATTTTCACACAATAGTAATTAATCTGAGCCTGGATATCTCCTTGAAGGACACTTAGATTTTTGATCTATAAATAATAAGCACAACTAAGGTATTTATTTTACCCAAGAAAACAACATACGATTTTCACTTACTGACAGACGTGGTTATACCTGGCAATCACTTACAGGAGACAAAAACAGATTTCCCAAAGCAAATATTAAGTTCAAGACTTTTGTTGTTGTTGATATAGTGGGCATAGGAACTGGGAATAATGGATATGTCTTGGGTTTTTTATACGACGTTGCAGACAAAAGTTACCAAATGCAGAATTCAAAGACAGGTAATATTTCATATCTAAAATATTTATTATTCTCAACCAGGTATGTACACTTAATTTAGCTAAATGAATGTGGATGAAGATTTTACATAATAAATGGAAGCAACTGTCTGTGCTCTTATCCTCTAGGAGCTTCAAAAAAAAAAAAAAGTAAACAGAAATCCTTCTCTTACTTGTATTTCTTTGCACCATACATTTGCATAAAATCCCATGTTACCTGACTACACAATGAGTTTACTTAAATGTGAATACAAAAACAGGTGGGGTAGGCTGGATCCTGACTGACACCTTGATCTCATAGATTTTCATTCCTTCTGAACCCTTACTCTCAGACAATCTTTTCTCATGCATGCTCCTCTTCTTTCCTCTCTAGATGTAAGACACACTAGCTATCAGACACAAATAAAAAATTATCTGTGAAATTCAGTTTGGCTATATAATAAATTTGTTTTATAGGCCTATAAAACAACCCGAGTCTGTGGGTATTTGAAAATAATGGTCTCAATTAGGATTTGTAATGTATTCTGGGAGATATCGTAAGAAATGTGCCATGAGACTCAATTTTTTCCCCCTCAAAATGATCACCTGCAGTGTGCAATAAAATGCTAGGATGTAATCATAAAAGAGCCAATGCAGTATCCTCTCTAATATATATGCAAATATCTCATCTGTTTGAAACTTTTGAGCCACATGGTAAAGCTGCTAGAAATTAAGATCAGCTTCCAGCTACTACATAAATCAAAGCAAACAGTCTTCTTTAAATAAGTTGCCTGTTTAGGGAAGTAAACTATGCTTATTAAGTAATGATATGCATTGATTCAGCTCAGTATCATTCCATACAGCATGCACAACATGGTTCAAGCATTTCTTTAGTTGTCTGAACCCTTCTGCTGTTCCCATTACCTGAATGAAATCAGGTCTCCTGCATATATTATGCTGTGCAGTGTTATTTGACCCAGTGGAATGCTCAGTTTCCTTTAGATACAGAGATATGCTCATAGTTTAAAGGAACCCCTGTGTTCCAAGGGTCAGTGCACCACACTAGATAGTGGCATGCCCCCCCCACAGGGCAGGGCAGAACCCTGCCCACCCTGCCCCTATGCCCTGCCATGGTCCCTGTCCCCCCTTTGCCCCATTGTACCTAGGTACAATGGGACAAAGGCTGAGCCCCCTGGCACTGGGCAAGGGGTGCCCCCCTAATCCCTGTGGACCTGCCCTATGTCCCCCTAGCCCCACAAAGTCGACCTAGAGCATCCATTGTGGATGCTCTAGCTCGACTTTGAAAGTTCCCCTTTAAGTCAACTTTAATTTTCAGTGTGGACACATTAAGATGACTTAGTTAAAGTCGACTTAAATTGTCCAGTGTAGACATAGCCTTGAAGCCAAAGCTCCACAGTTTTTACTGCAGATGTGTAGTTTTAGTAAACCCTATCATTGCACTAGAGTAAGTCCAAAGGGTAGACGGGTAGGACAAATACCCAGTGAACATACAGCAGAGGATCCACCAAACCGTTCCTGCTCTACTGAAAAATGGAATTCATTGTGACTGGTGAAATACATAGAGCTACCCATATTTTGCCCGCCTTGTGCAGAGGAAGTACATCAGCTCTGCTAAAGGCAGAGCCCTTTGGGTGCGTCTACACTTACAAGTTAGGTTGACTTAAGGAGGCTTAAGTCCACCTAAACTACTCTGCGTCCACACTGGCCTTTCCTTAAGTTGACTTAAGCATTTTCTTAAGTCGACATAAGGAAAAGTTAAGTCGACTTAATAACACCTCCTTTTAGGTCAACTTATCGCTTAAGATGACCTTATTAGGTTGACTTAAGCGAGTGTGGATGGGGATTAGCACCTAAATCGACCTTATTAAGTCGACTTAAAGTGTTAAGTCGACTTAATAAAGTAAAAAAGGGGCTATGTCTACACTAGAAAAGTTAAGTCGACTTTTGTTAAGTTGACTTAATAAGGTCGACTTAAAGTTGACCTTATTAAGTCGACTTAATAAAGTCGACTTAACTTTTTTAGTGTAGACATAGCCTTTGTGACTGCACAGAAGGAGAGCAGTTAGAATAAAGTAATGGTCGTCCTACTTCGGGTCAGGAATGGATTTTTTTGTTCTGTATTTGAACAGCACCTAGAACAATGGCATCTTGGTGCAGGACCTGGACTCCTAGGCACTAAGGTAATATAAAGAATAATATACATTTTCCAAACCCCACACTTAATTATCTTTGAAGACTGAAAAAAATTACCATATTAAAAATGGGCCCTTTTATCCCCTGTTACCTGAACTTCATGAAGTTATGTTCAGTGATAAATAGTGACCAGTTCTAGGGGTTATTCAGGAAGGTCAAATTACATCAGTTAGGACCTGTTCTGATACTCTTACTTACACTGAATGGTGTCTTACTCCATGAATAGTGTTTAGTCATGTGTAACAGACTGTTCAATGTGAATAATGTTATCACAATCTGGCCCTCAGTTACTGAGATTAATGACCCCCTGGCCTAAGAAGGAAGAGTTCTTTGATAAATCATTTTTTCCTTAATATCTGGGGAAGGACTGGGAGGAAGGGTTATGTTTATTTTAACTTACGCAGATAATCGGCATCTTTGCGGTACTGGTATAGTATGTTTTAGTCAAATTTGTATTTCTCCAAGTATATATATTTTAAACTTACATTATTTTTCTAAGAGCAAACGCTCCTTTATGCCTGGGGAGGATTAAAGATTAAAACCAAAATTTATTTAACAGATTTGTGTACAGATTTCCAGCAAATATATTTCCCACCAGTTAATGTGGCAAGTGGAGTTGGTAGCCTGCTGCTTGTTCCACCTGATGACTGATGTTGCCTTCCTAACACACTATCCTCTTCTTTCAAAGATACTTATGAATTGCACAGAATCATACAAATGGCAAAGACCATCTAATCTGCTGCCCTGCTCATGCAAAATTGCTCCCTATTGGCAAAATGGTATTTTTTTCCAGTCTAATTTTAAGTGTGTCAAGTGAGAGTCCCTGGGAAGATTGTTTCACAGAATAATTGATCTCACTGTCAGGAACAGAGCTGAGAAAAGAATTCATAGCAAATAATGTATTCAAAAAATTGTGTCTTTCTCTGCCCAGGGAGGGCCTGTCAGTAGATCATCATTTCTTCAATTTTATCCACTGTTCAAATTATTTTGTGTTAAATTTGTACTCCACAGTTCACTGAGAGTGTTTTATACACAGAATTTAAGCTGCACTGATTGGTGGTGGATAGTCACATGGAAGTGTTTGAGTCCCTGATTAGATGTATGTATTTCTTACAATCTGGCTGAGGACTTAAATAAACTACTGCATCTAGATTATATAAGGAAAAAAGAATATATGTGTGAGAGGCCAAGTGAAAGAAGCCACTAAGTAGGGGCATGGGAGAAGACTCAATTTTTGTTATGCTTTGGCTACATACTTGCTTGCTTGGGGAGCTACCTGTAAAAGCTACCTAAATCTATTACTTCTGAATCCTCCTGAGTTGATTATTACAACATTTTAATCTATGTATCTAGAGTGTTATACAACATCATGGCATTGGTTCACCCTCACACGCTCCAGTGCTCAGGTTATAGAATTCAGAAATACTTTGGAAACATTTTAAGATCTCAGAGGGCTCGCCCCTTCGTAGTGGCAAAGTGCCTGGTGTCTTGACTCCTAGCTCAATATCCCAATGCACTGAAGCACCCTTCCACTGAAAATTAAGCAAGACAACATTTCAGGCAAAAGAAGGAGAACTGGGAAGGTGAATTTTGGTATATTCTGGGGGAAAAAATCAGTGCCCTGAAATTTCACATAGTAAAATGTCCTCAAAATGTAATGGTGAATATTTCAAAGCTAAATAAAGAGTGGAAAGGCTCATCATTTTCACGATACACTCCTTTTATTTTAGAGATGAATAAAGCAGCAGGGACCTTTGCATTGATAAAAAAAAAATCCATTTTGCTCCTACCTCTTTAAGTAAGGCTGACATATTCCCTGTCAGATATATAACAAAATAAATGTTGCCTGCTAAATAATTAATAATAAAAGATCATGATACGACTCCTTTCGGAGAATTATTTGACAGTCATTCCCCTCATCTTGCTACTCTGAGGCAAAATTTATCTAAATTTAAGCTTCAAAACAAATCAATAGCTCATTAACTCTTCAGGGGAGGTTGAAAGTTTCTCTGAAATGTTTCATTCTTGAGATGCTCTATACTACCAGGGGCTGAGTAAAGTAACTATAACCTCAGATTCAACTCTTTGCAGAATCAAGTCCATAAAGAACAAAAACTTACAGGAGCAAAGACAGAAGGAACAAGTCTTTGTTGCAGTCAAATGATCAGACATGTTTTATGAGTCTGTATATAGCTAGCCAAGGCAGAAAGGAAAGTATGGGTGTATAGTGCTTTTCATTAAGGCTATGTCTACACTTACTAAAGTTAGTTCGAATTAGTTAATTCGAACTAATTAATTCAAACAAATTTTAGTTAGTTCGAATTATAGTTTGAATTAACTTAATTCGAATTAGCAAAATTTAGTTCGTACTAAACAAGTGCCATTCATGGCCCTTGCTTAGTTCGAATTTGCAAATTGCATTGAGTTCAATGGGCCGGTTAGTTCAAACTAAGCAATTAGTTTGATCTAACATGGCCACATTGGTTAATTTGAACTAACTAGTTTGAATTAACCCTTAGTTTGAATAGCATATTCAAATTTATTAGTTCAAATTAAGGAAGCCCTTAATTCAAACTAATGAAAGCCTAGTGTAGCCATGGCTTAAGTTAGTTTGAATTAAGCTTCCTTAATTCGAACTAATGTGCCAGTGTAGATGTAGCCTAAGAGATTTATTTGCCTGAATGAGAACAATTCTCATTCAATCCTACTGATTTGAAAGAACTGGATTTTCAGACTTTGAGGAGCTCTAATATCATCTTTGCTTATGTTTATAGTATAGGTAAAGAGAAGCAAAATACTTCCTTTCATATGAGAGATGAGTTCTGGGTAAAAACAGGAATTGGAAGGATGCTGTGGAAATAATTCAGGTAATATGGTTTTTCCCTGAGAATACCTCTTTTAGAAATTACCTCTGGACTCCTGTGTGGTGTTGTGAATTACATTCTCTAACCCCCTGGAGCACAACTGATTTGGAGAAGTAAATTCTGCTGTCATCTGTAGGGCACTGCTTCCCTCCTAGCTTAACTGATGGTAAGCACAGGTCCATGTATTTTGATGTTTACAGCACTTTGGTTTACCAAAAAAAAAACAAAAAAACCCTCAAACGCAGACTTGGCTTCTGCTATTTGAAATGATAACAGTGCTGTGAAATACATAAAAAGGGATTTTATGGGCCGTTTAGGGGATTGGGTTTTTCTGTGGTTAGCAGTTTTCCGCTACACCTAACTGAGCACACATATCAAGTGCTCTCCTGGTGTTCTTTTGGTATGTCGGCAGGGCTAAGATCAGCAGGTATACTGACTAAATCAATATCATTTTTATATGTGCTGGGTCAGCTGTTTAAACTGACTGAAGTTGTTCGCTTGAGTCTAGGTGGGAAAGGGTGACAAGGGAACATATAATGAAACCTGTCTTAATGGACTAACAAAAATTGGTTACTTAAAGAAGATAGTCTACTCCTGTAACAAAGGTGAAGCAGATTTGCAACTATTAAAGAGCTGGTGTCTTAATATAGAAGGTTGCCTAATAAGGATAGTGTCTTGTAGAGGGTTTTCTGTACAGTTTTGTATTACAGTTCATAAATAGTCCTTAATAATAAGTTTTCAGTGGGAATTAGGCACCTAATTACCTTTCTGGATCTAGGCTGAGGTGGCCATTTTAGCGGAAAGGCTAAGGACTAGTGGGAAAGGAAATTGAACTAACCTGCTACCTGTAAAGGTGGCCATTTATATTAGGATTTAATAATGTAACATATACTTGTAATAAAAACACATTTCCAATGTCCTTTGTTAAAAATGCTTGTCTTTTATCACTGGTTATTTGCAATGCTCACTTGTAAGTATTATTTATAGGCTGTAGGGCCTTCTACGTAGTAAGTGCTTTCCAGCCACTCACAATCAAAGGACAGACAGACAAGCAGACACGTTTGGAGACGAGAAATAACAATCCGTGGTGTATGTACAAGTCAGAGGCACATCACAACCCAAGAGCCAGAGGAAGGGTATACTGAGAGTGATCCAGCAGGATTAACAGGGCAGACTTTATGGTCGGACTGGGAGACTGGGCATAGGAATCAAGAATGGAGGAGAATTCAATTATTTCATTTGCTTACCTTTTCAGTTGATGAGTATAAAAAATTAAGGGACAGATTTACATTTTTTGGATGTCCCATTCAGTGTTTGCACTTGCATAAAGGTAGGCATGCACATAAGTCACTCTGTCTACATTCAGAAGTGCACTCACCATTTGAAAATCTACCCCCAAAATGAACTTTTCCTTGCCACTTTCTCTTTTGGTTTGCAGATCTTTTATGGTGCAGCTTGCTGCTATTATGTAGGAAAAAGAAACATACTTGGCCATCAAAGCACAGTATCCTCACTCCTTCACATGTAAACTATCAGTTATTTGACAGGACAAGCTACTGAAATGTAGCACAGCATTAATGTGCTGAATTATGGGATGCTAAAAAGGCAATTATTACTAAATCTAGAGTAGGAAGGTTCAGTAGAGATCCCAAAGGGAGCAGTTAATAAGTATGGGGTGGAGGGAAAAGAGGTAGAAGATATGCCCTTTTTTGACCTCGATTACCAAAGTCCCACCTGTTCAATTTCTCTTAAGCAACTCTCAATTATAAAATATGTTCAGAGTCATGAATTTCAATGAGAATATTGGAAGTAGAAAACCTCAGAACCTGATCAGAATCTCTGAAGCTAACTAAATCAGCCATAACAATAGTGGATGTTGAATCACAAAAGGTTTGAAGTGTCCAATACTTACCGAAACCTCCTGAGACAACAAAATTGGGCTGTTTGTTTTTACTAGAATAATCTCTTCTGGTATTTCCCCTTTCTGATCAGGCAAGATTTTCTGTAGTAACATCCTTTTTTCACAGCAGTTTGTCATCTCTATTATCACTTGAAAGTGCAAATAGTTGCAAAAATAAAAATTAAAACTAATTAAACTATTTCAAATCTTTAAATAGTCCAGTTTGAGCTTGGTTCTAATTGATTCACTCCTCTCTGGTTGCCTGAAGACAATTCTTCAACACTAGCAGTTGCCATCTCTTCCCTTATCTTTCTACTATGCTCAATGTCATTTCCAGTGACATGCATCAGAAAAACCAGGCAACTGGAAGCAGGAATTAGCATCATGGTGAGGAATATGGCCTCACTCCCTTAGGCAAATAGACAGGGTGAAAGCAAACTGAAGAACTGCATCAAAAATATGCACCACAAGCTAGACAGCAAGCAATTGCATTTATCCATCACTCCAAAAATACAAATCATTTTTCCATATTCAGCTCAGATGTTCTGGTGAAAATGAATGGAAGACTTTGCAAATAGAAAACTATCATTTGGTAGAAAATTGGCAAATGAGCACCTGGGCAAATCTATTAATATTTGTGATGCCCTTTATTCTGCAAACCGCACTTCAATAGTGGAAACAGAACATCTCAACCTGAATAAAGTTTGCAAGTATTCCGGAATATTTGGAGAGCAAATTTCACTGCGTTTTAGCAAGACCCAGACTCCTACTGATTGTACCTTAGTCTCCAGTGATAACATCCCATACTAATGAGCTTCCAAGATATCCTCTCAAGAGGAAAATTCCCTACACAGACTTCAAGAACACAATGTTAATGCAAAAACTCACTGTGCACACTTACTGTTGGAGCCTTGCATTTTGCTCAGTGATTGAACTTAAGGAAGGACATGCCATGCAACAGGTTACTGAAACATCTCAGAACTCCAAGGTGCTTTAAAAACAGTGGAAATACGACTGCCATCCCGTCCCTGCTGGTCCCTCAGGATGTATGTTATTTATGTATTGTTGAGGTAAGCCTTAATTTCAGTATGCAAGAACCATGTACAAAATATGTTTATCTTCTTCCAATATTACTGCAGTGATAAGGTGGAGGGTGATTATTCCTGGATTCCTGTAATAGTGTCTGTGAGATGACAGCCTGCTAGAGGGTTGGGGTGTTTTGACAATGCTTGCATAGAGAATCTATTACATAGCTGTCTATAACTCTCTTGAGCATAGTTTTACTTAGAAAACATTTTAAAAACAGAGTAGAAAATAGTGGGTGGGTGGGTGTGTTAAAATTCACTCGTAATTATACATTTTTCAAAGACCCAACACTTTGTAAAACACAGAAGGTGGGGGATCTCAGTGGGACTATGCTGATTTACATGTGCTTAGCATGTGGCCCAAGGAAGATAGTGCAGTGTAGCGAAAGGGGCCACTGGACAACATCCTACCTTTAGCAGAATGACCAGGAACTCCCCAAAAAGAGGAAGGGAGGAAATCTAGAAAAATCAAAAGAAAATATGAAGGAAAAGGTGGCTGCTCTGTCTGCAGGTCAAGCTGCTTTGGATAGTAGCAAGCACCTTCAAATGACTTTAAAAGTATTATAAGGAACCTTGCATCTTGATATTTTATCTACATGTTTGTTTATTGTATTTGAAATAAGTTAACAAGTGCGTGACAAATGTAGAAGCAGGCTGGGAATCCTCACATAGGTAGGAAGTGGAAACAATACGTTTGCTTTAACGTGTCATTAGTGAGCAACTGGAGAAAAACAGAGCTGCAGCTCAACAACAGGAGTCCCTTGTCTTTATCCTCCTTTTCTCTGAATCTGCTGTTCCAGGAGTCGGAGATTGGGGGCGGTGAGGAATCAGCAATCTAAAATGCCACTCCTCAACACCACATGTAACAAGAGGGCCACATATAATGCTGCTTCTAAAGTGAACAGTGAATTGATTTACAAATCTTAAAAGAAAATTAATTTACACTCTCCAACCTGCAGTCTCAACTGACAAGGTTTCTGATTCAACACTCTCTTGAGGCTGATGGAAGCGGGCTTAAAATAAAGCTTGATCAAGGACAAATTGACACATTTCAGGATACACTTAGAGGCAAATATCTGTGGATGCCTAAACACTACAATTAATTCATTTCCACCTCCCTTTTCATCACTATCTGCATAAGGGCCATCCTTGGAAGTGTCAGTTCTAAGACCAAGGTCTTGGAGAAGATACAGAACTCTCCAAGTTCTGAGTAGATGGATGCTGTGGAGGGGGGGGGGGGGGTCTGAATTTTAATTGTGAGACTTTTCATTTTTATTTTCCATAGCTTCCATCCGTAGTTGTTTTTATGACATACATTAGTTTTTCCACAGGATCCTGCTTCTAGTGTACAAGAGCTGACTTTGTATGCACACGTGAGAATACTTTTACAAGTAGCTTGACTATAGCTATTGCTTACATCAGTGGTTTTAAAACTTTTTTCCTTGGGACCCAGTTGAAAAAAAAAATTTATGCCCATGACCAGGGCAGTCCCTGGGGGGGGGGGGCAGTGCGGGGCTTGCACCACGGCCCCCGCCAAGCCACACTCTTCCCTGCTCCTCACTGCCTTCGGCAGGGAGCCAAAGACAGTGGGGCTAGACGGGAGCACTAAGCCTGGCCTCTGGGCTAGCCCTCCCTGCCCCTGAGGTGGAACAGGAAGGCCCAGGGGCGGGGCAGGTGGCCGGGGTCTGCCATGCGGCCCGGGCCAGCCCTCGCCGGCGGCGGCGGCCTTGGGTCCCCGGCTGGGGCACCGGCCACAGCAGCCTGGGGTCCCAGCTGCGGCCGGCTTCCCCCCACCGGTGGCCACCGCTTCCAGGCCGGAGCTAGCTCCACACCAGCAGCCTCAGCCTCCCCGCCCGGGCTGGCTCCCTGGGGGGCTGGAGTGGCCCACCTCCCCTCTAGCGGGGGGGGGGTGCGGAGGGGCCCTGCCTAGGCCAGTTGGCCCTGGGCCCCACTCCCCCCATGGGATGCCCTGCCCATGACCCAACAATTACATCTTTGAGCAATGCATTCCAGTCTTTTGGCGGTGGCAACGCAGTACTGGGTCCTGACCCTATGTTTGAAAAACACTGGCTTAGATGTTAAGAATACTGTGTCTTTTATACCCGCGGAGATATTAAACAGATTACCTTCTGCTGCGTTGTTTGCAGGTGCTTCTTCTCTTGTTTCATGAATGTTCCTGGTTCAGAATGGAAGGTTCCAGATCATGCTATCAGATACCGAGATGCACTTCCCCAAAGAAAGCAGTGGTTCTGCCTCAGAGCACCCTAACTATAATTGTCTAGTCTTTTTGTGGCCCTTGTAAGGATGGGCATGGAGAAAGGTCTTTTGTACTCTCCCCCATCCTGTGAACTGTATAAGAGCCAGGTACAATCCACCTCTAAGGAAAACTCCCTTTTGATATTTAATATTTATGGTCGGTCAAGTCTCGTCAGTTCCTGAGCATGGATTTGAACTTATTGGTGAGAACCCAAACGTAAACAACTCACCTCCTCTATGACTGCCCTCTATATCCCTTTCTCTCTCTCTCTCCCTCTATTTAGGAAGTACTCAACATTAGAGTCCGGAAGGGCCTAGCAGCTCTGCTAGGGTGAGTTAGCAGCCAAGGGTTGAGGGTATTAAGGAAAATGGAAAGGCTCCTTGCCCCTTCCTTGTCCTTGCACAGCCATTCAGAGTCAGGCACAGGCACAATCCATCATTTCACTCTCTTGGATAAACAGTATTCGATAGTCTGAAAGATGAAAAGTGATCTTTCTTCTGATTTCCTCTTTTTTGGTAATGTTCTCTTCATAGAATCATAAAGCTGGAAGGGACCTCACGAGGTCATCTAGTCCAACCCCCTGCTAAAAAGCAGGACAACTCCTACTAAATCACCTCAGCCAGGGTTTTGTCTAACCGGGTCTTAAATATCTCAAAAGATGGAGTTTCTACCACCTCCCTAGGTAGCCCATTCCAATGCTTCACCACCCTCCTAGTGAGAAAGTTTTTCCTAATATCCAACCTTGACCCCCCCAGCTGTAATTTGAAACCATTGCTCTTTGTTCTGTCCTCTGTTACCATTGAGAACAGCCTAGTTCCCTCCTCTTTGGCGCACCCCTTCAAGTAATTGAAGTTTGCTATCAAATCTCCCCTCAGTCTTCTCTTCTGTAAACTAAATAAGCCTAGTTCCTTCAGTCTCTCCTCATAAATCATGTGCCCCAGCCCCCTAATCATTTTTGTTGCCCTCCGCTGGACTCTTTCTAATTTGTTGGACTCTTTCACCCAAGCACAGTGTATCACAGAGTTGTACATATTTGTGTAGCTTGTCTTTGCTATGCTATTATACTATTTATTATTTTTATTTAAATCAAATAAATTTATTAAATCAACAGAGAAAATTAACCAAATTCTCTTCTTTTTGACTACAGTAGTTTAACTAAGAGGACAATTTGGTCCATGATATTTTAAAGGATAAAGGATAAAGTTGAGCCATCTTCTAAGGTCTGGTTCTCATGATTTTTTGCTAGAGGAGAAAGAAGAGGCACAAAGGGGCACGGCAGAATTGTTAATAACTGAGCAGTTAATACTTGGTCAAATCCAAGGTTATTTTGGGGACAATTGCGTAACATAGCAAACATGTGAGTACAGTTTACGCAGGCCCACACTAAATGAATTACCTGGTAAATGGGGGTCATGGGAAGGAAAGGTAAAGAGTGGAGAGGAGGAGAGGGAAAAATAGACATATAATAACCGAAGCAGATCTTGATGAAGGATTTGAAGTTATGACCTTAGTGGCGAGTTTGAGGAGGTTACTCCACACACAAGGGTCTGCATGAAAGGAAACACAAAGGTGTTTGTGGGAAAAGCAGGAGATGAAGTAGTTGAAAAGGTGATTTAGGATTTTTAAAATGTTACCCTTTGTACACATTTGTGCACAACCGGTGGGACCAGTACATAAAGAGAATATTTATTTAGTTATTTACTTATTTTATTATTTGCACTGCAGCAATGTCTAGGAACCCTAGTCATATAACAGGGTCCTGTTGTGCTAGATGTTGTACAACATAAGAAAAAAGAATAAAATGACCACCGCCACAAAGAATTTATGATCTATATATAGGTTGCAAGGATGGTGGGGGATTTCTGATTTTGTTTATCTATGGTATACAAAGCATAATGTACAGTGCAACAAGTGATATTGTAAACAAGTATGCAAACTGCATGTTAAAAATTGTGAGAGTTTCAACCATGCACTGGACTCTGCAAAGTGCCACATCAGCAAAAGCTTTCTATGGTAATGATTTAGTACCAAACACTGCTGAGCAAAACATATAGGGTCTTATAGGATCATGTGTTGTACATATCTCTTATAAATGTCAGCTGATCAACAAAATCCTACTTCATCAGATGCCAGAAAGTGGAGAAAGCTTACATAGAAAAATTACATTTTTTCAAAGTACGCTGTCTCCACTTTCTGTCATCTAACAAAATTGGACTTCGCCCACGAAAGCTCATGCAAAAAATAAATTTGTTAGTCTTTAAAAGTGCCAAAGGACTCCTTTTTTGTTTTGCTGAACTAGACTAATATGGCTACCCCTTTAGAACTGAACTCACAGACTACTTTGTGTTATATTTCCA
>ML685791.1:14875547-14917458 GCA_007922175.1 Pelusios castaneus
CAGCTTCAGTCCATGCAGACACTCCCTGCTGGAGGAGGGTAGGAGATGCTTCCTGGCAGGAGCCAGGAAGTTCTCCCAACATGCTGCAGTTTGTAGTCCAGAACTTGTAGTTTTCACTGCTGCTGCTGAAGCACTCTGGACCTTGGGCTACACCAATAAATACATAGGTTTGATGAAACAGAGTAGTTGTACTTACGTTTTCAATGATTTACCTTCTAAAAAATGTGGCATGTCTCACACCCCCAGTAAGGGCATCTCACATCCCCAGAGGGGGCATCCACCCCAAGTTAAGAACCACTGGTTTAGATATAACTGAATAAGAATTACTCCACGGTGGCCACTCCAGTGCAGTGACTCATTCAAGACTGGCAGTAAAGAAGGACTGATGTGTTAGGCTGTGGGTCACTACAAATTACATCAAATAAGAGCTCTAACACAAAATAATTTTTCACGGAGAGAGAAAAATTGCTTGCCTGGGAGCTTGAGCTTCCTTATTTCTATATGGGATTAGTCTTTATTGGTTCAGGTTGACAGAGGTCAGTGTAATTTTTGTATGCATAAGAGGCAGGAGGGAAATGGGGATCTGCTGGGACTGAGGAGTTTTTGGAGATTGTGTCTACAAACACTCTTGTCAATGTACGTTCTGGGAAAAATGGCTTAGCTTTTATTTGAAGTAAGTTATGCTTCTTCACATTTGTATAGTTACTTTAAAGTTATCTAGCACTTTGTTAATTTAGTTATATGGATTGTGACAGACACTTTTTGAAATATATGTGTTGTGTCCATAATAACTTACATGGATTCCTTACTACCAAACTGAGCCTCAATAATTTGTTAAATGGAGATTTTTGTCAAGCATAGATGTTTCTGATTTATGAAACAAAAATGATTCCTATAATTTTTATCACCATAAATTTGATTTACTTCAAATGTGAAATTTCTAGCAATTCTAGAAAATTATATCCTTCTGTTGTCTCAGATGCTTCAAACTACATTAACGGGTTCAACTATCAGTGATGCTGACTAACTATACTAACATCTTCAGGATTCATACTAACATACCTTCTTTCAAATTAATTATACTATACTACTCTGCATGAGTTGTATTTCATTAATACAAAGCAGGGACAATGATGAAAGGCAAAGAAGTCAAACAGGATAAAGATTGTATCAGCTAATGAAATGGGATAGGACCAGAGAATTAAAAGAATGGCACTATGACAACCATTAGAACAAGAATTAAACAAATCATATTCATTCAGGCAATTCAAGAATCAAGATCTAAGTACAGTTCCTCCAAGGTATTTAGAAACATAACTTTGATTGATCTCAAAAGAAATATCTTTGTGGATCTGGTTCTAATAGTTCAGCATATATCACCTTTTATCCTGTTACTGAAATCCTTTATAATCTTTCCAAGCCATAGTCTGTCTTCTGATGCACACATACTGCTTCCATGAAATCATTGGGGGTTACATGTACTTCCAAGTGCAAAATGTATCTTTATAAGGATTGTTTCACTCAACATTGAAACATGTCCCTCACGAACAGTGGAAACTGTTTAACTGTACTCAACATCCTAGTCAGTGGTTTGGTATAGGAGCTGTAATATATCTTTTGAAAAATGAAACTATATGTGGAATTTTTATCAAGCATAATAAATACACAATTGGAATTTAACAAGCTTACTGAGAATAATACTCCTGTGCCTCCATAGAGTGACAGAAAAAAATATTTATTATTAGTGGGACTATTTAGGTTGTAGATATACATCTGAATAATAGGTGTTTGTCCTGATCAATTCAGTGCTCATAATAATGTCAATGTAAGTGCACAAAATACAAAGAATAGACATGGTCTAAGTGATAGCAATGAATCTCCCTCCACCCCCTAGGCTATGTGTAACAACTATGGGTTGCCAGGGCCACTTCTTTAGAGTGAATGAAGTTCAGTCTCTAATTCATTCAGTCCATGACCTTCTCCAAGAATGCCAGTTTTATTTTCAGTTTTTTGACAATAACATTTTCTGTGGAGAAAAAAATCTGACCAGTTCTCACCACTGAACAACTAAAATAACTTTAAATCTTTATTGGTCTGAATTTGAACCATCAATCTAGGGAAAAAATGTGTACCTCATTATGAACTGCCACCTATGGAGTCTTGATATGGGATCTTTTATAAACTCAGATAATCAGGGGATTGATTGAAAGATTTGAAAGTATCAACAGCACAATGGGACACTGAGTTATTATTGAATTAAAGGAAAGACCTCAATAGACTTTCATGTATTAAATTATTAAAAACCACTTTCTGCAGTACCTACACAGTTTTTTCTTAAAGGTACCTAAGTATTCACCAAAGTGTCAGGGCTCAGTCTACAAGATTTAGTGATCATGTTTATAAACTATATTTATGATGTGGTATAGTGTGAAATGTTATGATGTCAGCCAACATTCATCATTATCATTATAGCATACATCAAAGGGATTTACATCTTCATGGATATTGAGCATCACTCAGATCAGTCTCTAGCTAAATCAAGATGGTCTGAGTGGATATTCAGTTTATGCCCCTAACTCATGATCCTATTATGCCACTGAACATTTTGACAACCATATGATCACAGACTTCTTAGCAGCATTCCTTAATAAATCTGCTTCAATATGGGACCAATATGATCATCTAGCTTGACCTCCTGCAAAATGCAGACCACAGAACCTCACCTATCCCCTCCTGCAATAAACCTCTAACCTATGACTAAGTTATTAAAGTCCTCATATCATGATTTAAAGACTTTAAGGTACAGAGAGACTCCACCAGCAATTGAGTCATACCCCGTGCTATAGAGGAAGGTGAAAAAAACTCAGAGACTTTACCAGTCTGCCCTGAGGGAAAATGCCTTCCAGACCCCAACATGGCAATCAGTTAAATACTGAGCACGTGGACAAGACTCAAGAAAGAATTCTCTATAATATAAACTCAGAACCCATCCCATCTCTCGTCCCATCAGCATACCTATCACCAGGAGCTAAAGATCAGTCAATTGCCAGACTAGGCTATCCCATTATACCATCTCCTCCATGAATTTATCAAACTCAATTTTGAAACAGCTAGATTTTTTTTCTCCCACTTCTCCCTTTGGAAGGCTATTCCAAAACTTCACTCCTCTGATGGATTGAAACCTACATCCAGTTTCATAAAATCATAGGGCTGGAAGGGACCTCATGAGGTCATCTAGTCCAACCCCCTGCTAAAAGCAGGACCACTCCCACTAAATCATCCCAGCCAGGGTTTTGTTTAACCAAACCTTAAATATCTCCAAAGACGAAGATTCCACGACCTCCCTAGGCAACCCATTCCAATGCTTCACCACCCTCCTAGTGAGAAAGTTTTTCCTAATATCCAACCTTGACCTCCCCAGCTGTAACTTGAAACCATTGCTCCTTGTTCTGTCCTCTGTTACTACCGAGAACAGCCTAGCTCCCTACTCTTTGGAGCACCACTTCAAGTAGTTGAAGGTTGCTATCAAATCAGCCCTCAGTCTTCTCTTCTGTAGACTAAATAAGCCTACTTACTTCAGTCCCTCCTCATAAGTCATGTGCCACAGCCCCTTAATCATTTTTGTTGCCCTCCGCTGGACTCTTTCTAATTTGTCCACATCCTTTCTGTAGTGGGGAGCCCAAAACTGGACATAGTATTCCAGATGCTGCTTCACCAGTGCCGAATAGAGAGGAATAATCACATCCCTCGATCTGCTGGCAACGCTCCTACTGATGCAGCCCAATATGCCATTGGCCTTTTTGGCAACAAGAGCACACTGTTGACTCATATCCAGCTTCCCGTCCACCATAACCCCCAGGTCCTATTCTATGGTGTTACTTCACATCTCTAAAGTAAGGCGCCACCTGGGACCTTTGACTCCTCAGTTTTACTCATATACACATGTATCAAAAATAGCACTTGTATATCTTAAGGAGTACTTAAGACTTGGCTTCCTTCCTAACACTGACTCTAAGGGCCTAGGTACAAGAGCATGAGTTCTTTAATTACATTTATGAGTAGGCTTGTAGTGCAATTCACCCTGTTGGCTCATATCCAGCTTCCCATCTACCATAACCCCCCAGGTCCTTTTCTACAGTGCTGCTACTTAGCCAATCGGTCCCCAGCCTGTAGCAGTGCATGGATTTTTCTGTCCTAAGTGCAGGACTTTGCACTTGTCCTTTTTGAACCTCATGAGTTTTCTTTTGGCCCAATGTTCCAATTTGTCTAAGTCTCCCTGAATACTGTCCCTGCTTTCCAGCATGTCTACCATTCCCCCCCCCCCCCCAGCAGGAAGCTTAAACTTCCTGATGGCCATATGTTATCCATTAGTTCTTGTGTCCACACTGGCACTGAACTTTTATAATTCCTCTTCTTCTTTGGTATTTTTCTCTCTGACGTATTTATACAGAGCAATTGCTGAAGACTCTGCTAGAGGGGTGAGCAGTAGTTAAGTGAACAGCCATGGTCTGGTAGCAGATTTGCTTGACATTCAGTATCCAATTGGGATATCATTGAGGGGAAAAAGAGAGGTGAGTGCTTTTTGCATTTTTTGGATGGTGGACCCCAAGCTATATGAGGTCAATGATGCTGAAAAGTAGCTGTGAGAAAATGGCTTTGGCCATGGATTGTAACCTGTACAGTTAAGTTTTAATCATTAGAAGCATGATTATAATTTTTATCTTATTTGTATCCATTTTCTGTTTCTAGTATTTCTGCTTAGAATCATTTAAATCTCTGTTCTTTTTTAAAGAACTTTCTCTTCTTTTGTTATTAATTCATCTCAGTGCTGTTATATTAGAGTGAGGTGTGCATCTTCAACAGAGTCAACAGGCCAGTGTGTATTTGGAGACAGCAGACTTGGTATTTTTGTGAGTCAGCTAGTGCCCGAAGTTGGATGCTGCAGACGAATGCTCTTTTGGGGGCGTAGGGGGTGCGTGTACACCATGTGTTAACCTACAACGCAAAATGTGAACCGGCAAAGTCCTAAGGCATTTGTTTGGCTGGTTAACAGATTAAAGTGTCAGTGAGAATTCATACAGTATATCACCAACAAATGTTTCTCTCTCTGACGCAGAAGGGTAACAAGATGACTGACAAACAAACAGAGTACTGTGGCACGTCTAAAGACTAACAGATTTATTTATCGCATGAGCTTTCATGGGAGAAAATCCCACAGGACTCTGTTTGTTTTGCTGAAATAGACTAACATGGCTTCCCTTTTGGTAGGTGACCGACAGTTTTGGATTCCTGAAGAAGGCATCACAGGAACATTGCCAAGTCATTTTCTAAGAGAGAGAAGGAATCCGGATGGTTGATTCAGGGAGACAATTTAGAAGTAGCAGCCAGCAGGCACAGTTCCTGTGGCCTCTATTTAGCTTTACAGTGTCAGCAGGAGAAGATGGCCACAACTTGTTAATCAGGGTGGCTGTATAAGCCAGATCTGCAGGATCAGTTATATTAATGGAAAGATCATTTTAAGAGAATCTACAATTGTCCATTTCCCTCAATCTTTCTTCTGCTTGAATAGATCTGGATTGCACTCTGCAAGTTGAAATCGAGGAGGGTACCAGGGAGCTCCTGAAGATAAGTGAAAGTATTATTGCATCATAAGTTCTTTCAAACCATCAGGTATACTAATATCACCTTCGATGATTGGAAGAAGGGTATTATTCTTCTTCTTTTCAAAAAGAGTGATAAGCCAAATGTAGGAACTATAGAGGAAATTACACTGTTGTTGATCTTAATGAAAGTCTTTGCTTTCATGTTAATGACTTGAATCAGCAATTCACTCTGTGACAAAGGCCAAGATATTTATCAGACTTCAACAATAGTAATAAATATCTTTGCTATGCAAAGAGAACATTTAATAGTTTGTCTGTCTCTTGGCTTGACTTGAATGCCTTTATTAACATGTATTCTTTGGCTTATATTCACAATCAAGTAAACAATAAAATTAATTTAATTAAAAGAATTAAATTAAATACACTAAATATATACATTATTTAAACAATCTCCAAATTATAGTTGTCTACATGTGTAAAAAGCATACACAAAATCCCATAGAGGCTGGTCTCTGAATTTCCCTGGATCCCTAACTTAAAGAAGTTTATCACTTCAAAGTTTCCTCATTCTCTTTATCACTTTTTCTACAGGAGCTGGTAACTGATATTTTAAAAGCTTTGGTTTATTTCCTTTTCTGATTTTTCAGTGAGCAGTTTGGGAACAATAAACAAGTTATTTGCTCTATTGTTTAGCTCTATTAAAACAGTCAAGGACATTTGATTTGGTAAAGGCAGCTGGCTATATAAACACAATATTAAGTAATATCACAGGCAGCTATAAAAATAAAACAGAGTTTAAGATCATAACTGCAGCAATAACTTTGGTCTAATAAAATATAACAAAATAGGGCCCATTATGTTTTTTATTGCCATCTGTCACAATTTCCATTTTGGATAATACTGGAACAATTTCATAGTCTCTTTACACTAAACAAATTTGGAATAAAATGCAAGTCAGCAGAAAATGAGATTATGTTAAATAATGTTGTCTTGGTAAGTGCAAATATCGACATCAGCATATCGATTTTTCTTTCTTTCTACTCTATCAGACAATGTTGAGAATCTATAAGACAGAGAATGTGAAATCACAAGTTACAAAGTAAATTTCTGTCTGAGTAAATCCTTTCCTTAAAAATCACAGCAAATTATCAGGTGCATTAAAAGTATGGCATCCACTACATAAATGGGAAGGCATAAAAACATAGATTTCTAGGTGATCCTTTATATTACTAACTTACTCTATTTTCCTGTTTTTTTACTGTTCTTCACAATTAACATCTCCCACCCAACATGCACTCTACAAGTTCTTCACAGTGGGAAGGCCTGAGTGAGAAACTCTTCAGAGTTCATCATTGCTTCTTCCATTGTGGTCACAGAGGTTACTGCAGAAGTTACTCTCTTCCCTCAGCAAGTACTCTCTGGTTATTCTCATCCTCAGATTCACTCTTACCTAGCTGTTGTCAAAATGGGCAGCAAGAGAGTATGCTGAGAAATCAGACCTTGGTCTTTTGCTTGGCAGTTCAGACAGTGCTAACTAATAGGGGTTACCAAGCTGGCCCTCTAACAAATTCATATTTTTATTTTTGTGTTTGTTTCTTTGATGAAAATAACTAGAGTCCAAAAAAAACCAAATTAGCACATTGCACTGTTTTCTTGACCATTAATGTTTTAATTTTTTCTTTTCCTCTTCTCTGCAACTGATATATATTGTTTCTGGGGTTATCGTCAAAATAGTCATCATTTGCCATCCAAAGATATCTAGGAGTACACTATTCTCCATCATCAGTAATGCAAGGTACTTCAGTACTGCTCTCACAATGCCCATTCTACTCTATTTAAATTATTTAATAGATTCTTCTAATCAACGCGGGCTAATTACTACTACTTATACATATAAATTCATATTATTTGTACATGCATTTGATGTCACCACAAACACACCTTAAAAATAGTAAGAGATCACAAGTAATGGTATAAAGGAGCCGGCTTTCACCATCATAAACTGCAATGTCAAAAGAATTGTTTTTTAAAAAGATCACAATCTTTTTAACTGAGCTCCACCAAACCCTATACTTTGAATGGCTAAAGGAACATTAAAGAAAAATACTTCACATCTGAGAAATCATCAAAGAACCTCTTGGAGAAAGTAGAGCAATGTATCTTAGGGGGCTTCACATTTACATGTGTTGCCTTTTTTTCCCCGAAACATATGTAGATCACCTAAATGTTTTATGATAAAGGGCATTCCTGACAAATGGCTTTAAGTAAGAATAATCTTATTACCCTAAAATTGTTTTGTTCAGACACATTAATACAGAACTCTGCCCACAATTCTCAGTCTATACTTTTAGAAACATACTTAAATACAGTTGTTCTTCAACACAATATTAATTCACGTAAGTAGCTGATTCTTTTTTCCCCACTAAATTTAAGTAGACATATTGTTATTTTGATAAAATTGGAGATGGAGTTTTCAATGTGAAATGGAAAGCACATGTATGTAATTAAGCACATCAGTATTACTGTATTATGTAGTCTAAATACAAAAGTATATATCAAGGGGAAAAATAATATTTCTTCTGATGGATTAAAAACCTGAGTGGAATGATCTATTATGACTGAAACTTATCATATATATATATATATATATATATATATATATATATATATATATATATATGGAAAATGTATATTAATTCTGCTATATTGCATTTGTGTGCTGGCTTCCAGATAATTTTATCAACATAGAAGTTATTTCTTTTTTGATTACACAACAAATTGGATATCATGATTATCTGCAATGGCACTAACCAGTTGTTTATTTGGTCTCAAAACTTGCAGAAAATAAATTAGTCTCTTTTACTTTTGTTATGAATACTTGAAGCAATAAAAGTTGATGGGTACTTAGTTAAATGTCATTCCTCTCAAACAGAAATAGAACCAAGAATGGAAAGCAAAATAAAAAGATTATTGATAACTGTTTCCAGATTTACATATCCGTACTTTTATTTGCCAATTTAACGTGTAGCTTCTTAACTACATTTAAATCTTTGAACTTTTTGTTACAGATCTGTCCAAATGTGATTTCATTGCTGTCAAATTCAGTAGAATCCTGTTCTTAACAATTATAAGAATGCTTAGCACTGCCTTTGTATCTGACAGAATTCCCTTTTCTAAAAATCTCAAATTCAAAGTTGCATTGATTTTTCTTTTATTGAAAAATGATCGGTAATTGCACTAGTGTTTTGTTTCAACTTTATATACTTTTTATTCTCCAACAGAATAAAGCAGGAAGAAAAGATGTTGCTGGAATCAGCACAAATATTCAGGTACCACTGAATTTGGTGGCCTTTCTCCTAAGACATGGCTATTTGGTGTGCGACTTGCAAAAGAGAATAATCCATATTGACCTTCCAAAATGCAAAATCTCTCATGTTTATCACTGATCAAAACCCATGAATTGGATATTTATGAAGCATTCCAATTTGTTTAATTCACTGTATACATTTCCCCCAACATTGTATATAATGTAATTTCTCTACTACATTCAGTGTACTTATTTTCCCATGACACTAATGGAAGCAAGATATTCATTTGTCTTTAAAAATTCCTTCATGAAATATGGTCTACTAAACACAATAAAAACAGGACTGAGCTAATGGTAAAATTATTCCCTATGCAAACAGAAAAAAATTGCAGTAAATATCTCTTTAGATTTACTAGTTTATTGCATTTGAAAAATTGCAGAAAATAGATTAGTCTCTTTTACTTTTGTTATGAATACTTGAAGCTCAATTATCAACAGCAATAAAAGTTGATGGATGCTTAGCTAAATGTCATTCCTCTCAAATAATAAATTGAGCACACTCCCAACATCACATATACTTGACAGTGCAGTCTGAATAAAGTTTAAAAGATAGTTATTCCCTTTCTGCCAGACTACAATCCATAAATTTAAAATGAAAAGATTCCCAGCAGTAATGGGTTTCCATTTATCAATCTCATCCACCTAAAACCATTAATTGATCCAAAACCATTGCCAATCAAGTTTTGATTGTGAAAAGACAGGGTGTTCACTAGATGCCAACATTTTAAAAGGTTCATAAAAAGAAGAAAATGAAAGGATTGCTGAAGAAATTTGTCAGGTGCTTCTGCAAAACTAACCTGTCTTTTGAAACTGTACATTTCAAAACCTCATGGGTTCTGCATGACAGTAAAGTAAATATATTTGGAAACTTTAGTCCATCAACCTAGATTGCCCTCAAAATACACCTGGTAATGTTGGTGAATTTTGTAGCTGAGGATACCATTCAATCAGATTAAAATGAAAAAAAAAAAAAATAGGTGAACCAAGATTACAAGCTGCTTGCATTAAATGAAAGAACTATTAGGTGGTTGCATAAAACAGGCAAGCAATGTTCAATACAAATGGTGGGTTGAGACCTGCTGTACCCACTACCCAGTAGATTTTGTTACCTCAAGTTAAGTTGTAATTAAACCACATAGTCAACTAATACCTTTGTAAAAGCTCATATGGATATTCTCCAAACATTTATTCTTTACTCTAAACTGAACCTGGAGAAAACTAAAAAACCTAAGAGGCAGAAAAGTCCATGGCAGAAAAATAATCAATGCTACTGATAATGGACCCACAAATCATCAGCACTGATTCATGTCATCCATAGGCAGATTTTTCTCCCCAGGTTTATATTTTCAGGAATTTGAATTAAACAGACACTAATGCCACATGTTTTAACCTAGTAGAAAAGAAAAGAGCACTGCTCAAATGACAGGAGTACTACTATAGTTTAGTGCAATAACCTACTTTCACTGAGAGCCAGAGACCATTAACTGATTCTTCTCTTACTGCCATGAATGAATCATTTATAGACTGCTCCCTGGTGTAACCACTTAACTCCTGACTCCTCTCAGTGATGAGCTCTACATTACTACACCAATCCTTACCACCTGTGTGTGAGTGGCCTGCTGAATGTGGGGTCTTTGCAGCCTTAGAGTAAGGAAATTAAGGCCCCAGTCCTGCAAACTGGTTCAGGCACTCAGACCTTTATAATTGAGGCCTAATTGATTCAGTCTGTAAAAGGACTGGCTAAAAACAAGACTATTTTCATTGGCACTTGGAAATAGCTGGATGCTATCAGCTTTTCTCTTTCAGTTTATCAGCAGTACTGAAATATTCTTCTATAGTTAGAAAAATTATTACTTATGTTAGTGAATGCATCATAGTCTGGCAGTGATCTTAAGTCATCATTTGGTGGCTGTACAGAAGCCTGTTTCAAAGAGCGTATATGCTCATTCCACATTATAAATATTGCAACTACAGTTGGCACCCTCATCTGCAAACTCAGCAGCAGAGAAGCCAAGGACTGAATGGGCATGGAGACTAACTATTTAGTCTATCAGTGATCCATTCAGAAAATGCTCTGAGTACAATGCAGAAGTGTGAGGAAGCCTGATCCACTACTATGTCTGCTTTGGGTACAAACTTAGTAACTGTAGCCACAGGGCTATCTATATGTTGCCTCTGACAAAGGAATACATAATTTGCTCATTTAATAAAGAAATATGGTCTATGTGTTGTGTGCCAAACTTTGTTTTTTCTCCCCAGTCTCAAGCTGACATTCTGGAATTTATTTTACTTGGTGTTGGGATACTTTGGCAGAGAAGCAACAAGACAGGACTGAAATATTTATTTAGTTTTTATTTAGCACCTTTATATTTCAAATATCTAAAGCTTTTCAAAGTGATGAGGTAGATAGTGGTAACTTTTATATCAGTTATATGCTGGTGAATGAGTCCATTTCCAAGAGCACTGACATTTCCAATCTTTCTCCTTTTCTACTGTTTATTGAGTATGACATTAGACTACTAAAGAGCCAGTCGCAGTTTTCTAGAGTATGTTGAATTTACTGAGTTTCTTTTCCAAACAGACTATAAAACTCTTGTTACACAAACCATTATGCACCATGAAATTTCAATGGAAGTTCTGGGGCAAATCTAGAGAGCCACTCAGTGGTCCAATTTTTGAGGCACATAAAGCACTGCACTTCATGTTGGGCCAGATCCTACGTTGATGTAAATCAGTGTTGTGAGGCAAGATGCACTGCTGGGGTGCACCTCCCACAGTCCCTCTGGCCCTCAGGCGATGCCTGGTGCATAGTCTCTACAGCCCCCAGGCAGGACCTGGCACACAGGTTTTGGTTGAGAATGGGGTTAGGAGGTCTACAGGTCGACTCAGCTCCACTGCCTCTCAAGCCCAGGCCCCTATCTGAGGCTGGCCAGGGTCTGGGGTGGGGTCAGCGCGGTCCTCACCGCAACATGCTAATGCCACCTCCGGGGCCTCGGTCGCTGGGCCCCTATCCCCTAACGCACCCCCCCCCCGGGTACTGCTTACTCCCATTCCTGGTGGGGGCAGGGCATCTTCCTCCTTA
Organism: Pelusios castaneus; assembly: GCA_007922175.1. Lineage (NCBI taxonomy): Eukaryota > Metazoa > Chordata > Testudines > Pelomedusidae > Pelusios > Pelusios castaneus. The sequence goes on from ML685791.1 coordinate 14,887,600, forward strand.
TCGGGGTAATCTCCAAGTGGTAGGTTACAGAACCCATTGATATCATCCAGAGGTGGCAGGTCCGGCAGTTCGTTGGAGCTGTCAGCAGATGGTAGCTCACTCTACATCTTCTATGGCCAGCAACTCCTCCAGGTCACCAGATTCTGGGAAAGCTGCTGGCCCCTGGGGGTTTGGCATTGCGTGATGTGTCACCAGGCCACAGGCAGCCCTTTCCCCGGGGCCGGGGCTGGGTCCCAGGCCATAAGCAACCCAGGAGGGACATCTTTCCCCTCCCAGTGCTCTCGCCTGACTGAGCAGTCGGGCCTTCCTTTTAAACTTCCTGGCTTGCCCCTTGACTTCTGGCCTGACTCCAGTCCCACCCCCTTGGGGCTCATTGATTATACCCCCTGCCCCTCAGAGGTGTTCTCTGTCCCCTCACTATAGCTCAATTGACTTCAATAGCATTGTGTTCATTTACATCATCTGAGGATCTGACCAGCTGGCAATAGAACATTACCTTTTCAAGGAAAATTGAACCCTCATGAAATATATGCATGACATAGTTCCAGAGGGGTAGCAGTGTTAGTCTGTATACAGCAATCTTTCACTAAAACAAGACAGACCAGCGACAACACACACTTTGCTTATCTACAGAGGAAAAAGGACATTAAACTATATAAACTCGTACAGGTCACAAGGGTCCACAGCTGTGATACCTCCAACTCATCCAGCAATATTGTAAATCTTTCCAACTACACTTAACCCAGCAGAAGAGTCTGTTTTTTCTCTGGGGGTGCATCTACACTTACAAGTTAGGTCGACTTAAGGAGGCTTAAGTCGACCTAACTTACTGCCTGTCCACACAGGGATTTTATTAAGTCTACTTAAGCTGTTCCTTAAGTCTACTTAAGGAAAGATTAAGACAACTTAATAACACCTAGTTTTAGGTCAATTCAAGTCGACTTAAGCCAGTGTGGACACCCTAAGTCCACATTCCATAAGTCAACCTAGGGCGGGGGGACAAGGGAGCCCCACATGGCTCCCTGGCAGAAGGGAGCCATGGTTCCTTCTGCCAGGGAGCACGGCTCCCTTGTCCCCAGGAGCGCCCCTGCTCCCTTCTCCCCAGGACCCGCAGCTTCCCAGCAAGAGGAGCCGAGGCTCTTTTTTTGCTGGGAAGCCACAGTCTGGGGAGAAGGGCTCCCCAGCAAGGACTCCATCACTTGCCCCACAGCCTCAGCCATGCTGAACGCAATGCTATACACAACCTCAAAAACAACTCTGACATTATAATCAAAGAAGCTGACAAAGGAGGCACTGTAGTCATCATGAATAAGTTGGATTATGAACAGGAGGCTGCCAGACAACTCTGTAACACCACATTCTACTAGCCATTACCCTATGTATGATCCCACTGAGGAATACCAAAAGAAACTTCAACATCTACTTAAGAAACTCCCTAAAGATGCACAGGAACAAATCTACACGGACACACCCCAAGAGCCCTGACTTGGGGTATTCTATCTACTTCCCAAGATCCACAAACCTGGGAGTCCTGGACGCCCCATCATCTCGGGCATTGGCACACTCACAGAAGGATTGTCAAGCTATGTAGACTCTCTCCTCAGACCCTTCGCCACCAGCTTGCCTAGCTCTCTTTGTGATACCAGATGGGTACCCAGAAGTCACCTTTTACAGGACAGACCCGGCAACGAAAACAACAGAACACCACTGGCCACCACCCAAAGCTCCCAGCTGAAATCCTTCCAACACATCATCAAAGATCTACAGCCTGTTCTGGAAGATGATCCCACACTCTCCCAAGCCTTGGGAGGCAGGCCTCTTCTTGCTTACAGACAGCCCCCGCAAAACCTGAAGCAAATACTTAGCAGCAACCGGACACCATACTACAAGAACACTAACCCGGGTACCTATTCCTGCAACAAACCCCGTTGCTAACTCTGCCCATACATTGACTCTAGTAATACCATCACAGGTCCCAACCACATCAGCTACACAATCAGGAACTCATTCACCTGCACATGTACTAATGTTGTATATGCCATTATGTGCCAGCGATGCCCCTCTGCCATGTAATTTGGCCAAACTGGACTCTCCTTATGCAAGAGAATAAATGGACACAAATCGGACATAAAAAATGGTAACATCCACAAACCGGTAGGAGAACACTTCAATCTCCCTGGATACTCAGTAGCAGACTTGAAAGTTGTCATACTCCTGCAACAAAAATTCAAAAGCAGACTCCAATGTGAAACTGCAAAGCTCGAGCTCATTTGCAAACTTAACACAATCAGTCTGGGTCTGAACAGGGACTTGAAATGGTTATCACACTACAAACTTAGACTAGTTAGATTATTAGTAATATAATAGTATTAGTAGTATAAATTAGACACAATATTAAGCACCTAGACACTTGAAACTCCATTAGGCACCTATTTGTATCTTTAGGTGCCTAAATTCCTTTAAAAATCTGAGTCAGAGTGGTTATTTGCAGGGCACTTAAGGATAGTAATCTCCGAGCTTCTGTGCTCTGCTTGTAATTGCTTATCACCCTCTTACACCTCCTATGTGAAGGAGCAATATGGTGAAAAGGGGAAGAGGCAGGAATACTAGTTTAAATAGTTTTGATTTCTATTGTAGCCTTTTTCATTGCAGTCCAAGAATTATAATTTTATTTGTCACAAACAACCGTATTGGTCACTTAGGGTGCATCTACACTTACAAATTAAATTGACTTAAGGAGGCTTAAATCGACTTAAAATACTCTGCGTCTACACTGGGTTTTCCTTAAGTCAACTTAAGCTGCTCCTTAAGTCAAATTAAGGAAAAGTTAGTTTGAATTAATAGCACCTCGTTTTAATTTGAACTAGTGCTTAAGTCTACTTTATTAAATCGACTTAAGCCAGTGTAGATGGGGATTAGCACCTTGGTGGAGTTTATTAAATCAACTTAAAATGTTAAGTCGACATAATAAGGTCAAAAAGGGGCCACGTCTACACTTGAAAAGTTAAGTAGACTTTTGTTAAGTTGATTTAATAAGGTCCACTTTAAGTCAACTTAAAGTCGACCTTATTAAGTCGACTTCATAAAGTCGACCTAACTTGTCAAGTGTATACATAGACTTAGAGTAAAATTCTGTCTCCATTGAACTAAATGGCAAAATGCCTTCTGATTTTAGTGGGACCAAGTTTATAATTTATCAGCCTGGAAGGACTTAAGAAGTGAAGAGAATGGGAATAAACATCATAGGGAACTGGAATGCGATATAAAAGAGAGATTGAAAAATATATATTTCTAAGCCTAACTACTAAACCAACAGAAACTCCAAGACCATAGGATTATCCTAGTCAGAACCAAAAATGGGGCCCCAAAATCCAATACAGTATGAATCAATATATTCATCACCATGCTTAGACATAACAAAGTACATCTAATAGTACATCTAATAGTAATTCTATGTCCAGTGCTGCTAACAATATGGAATTTAATTGCAAAAAATCAATATTAAAGCAAACAGCTGTACTGGGGGAAACAGGTAATAAAACAGGTAATAAAAGTAATCATAGCTATGTGATGAGTTGGAAGCGAAATAAATGGCCAGAAACTATATATAAAAAAGGGATCTTTGTGTGGCCAAAAGATAGAAATTCATATATTATACCAACTTTTCAAAACTTTCACAGACGATCAATTACTCCATCTTAGTGTCATGTCTTAGTTGTGTCTCGTAGTGCTGGGCATCGCCCTAAATGCCAAAAGGATAAAATGTGTTTCCATTTAGGAGCTAAGTCCAATATGTATCACTGGAACAAAAGACAGTTGAGATACTTAACAAATTTACACAGAATAATGTATTCTGGGAGAAATGGTAATCTAAACACCTATGGTATTAACTCTGTCCATTTTGTTGTGAAGGCTTTTTTAGTAAAGTTTAATACAGGGCTTGTGCACTTAAATTTTTAAATTAAAAAAAGTATATATTTATGTTAATTTTCCAAGTACAAACAAAATGACACAGCCATGGAGATATCAGGGTAACTGTTTGGTAGATTGGGAATAAGGTATTATAAGGGCCCAGACCAATCTTGTATTCAATGTGAGATCAATACACATGTTGCGAAATAACCTTATTCCACAAGTAGTCCCATTGACTTCAGTGGGGCTATTCACAGTGTAAAGCAATAGTCAATGTGCAGAAAGGGCACAATCTGGCCCATAAAGCTAGAAAAATCCAGAGTTTTCTAAGTGGAAACAAATAACCTCCTCTTCCCCCATTCCCACCTGGTTAAATAAATATCAGTTTATCTAGTTAGGACTGACTATTAATTTTATGAGTCAATCTGATGCAGTTTTAAGGCACTATTTCAGTTGCTAACTCTGGAATGCCTGAAAACATATGGTATGATAAAGTTGCTCTATATTCTAGCAGCTTATATGGGTGTAATTTCACATTATATCAGTGGAAAATGTACATTTATTTCAGTACCAACTGAAACTATAACATATTTAACCTTTTTTGGCAATGGAAATAAAAGGAAGAAGAAGAGATTCTGCACAAAAATCTCATCAAAAGATGCAATCATGCTGCTATTAAAAAAAAAAAAACACAACTGACATTTTACTCACCTTTGAGCTTCCCACATGGTCTGAACATGGAGATTATTCCCAGCTAGCCAAGGCTGGTACTGAACTGTAGACCTTTTCAGAAAAATCAACATTTCCTAAAGAAAGCTAGTACAGGGAGACTGTGGATGTGATAGAAACACCATTCTAAAGCCCCAAACAACCCAAGGTCTTTCCCAAAGCTTCCTTCAACCAAGTGGGAAGAACCAAGGTAAAGGTCTGATCCTGACTATTGAAGTAAACTGAAGTTTTGCCATATATTTCAGTGAATGTAAGATCAGGACCTAAGTTTGCAGTGTAATATGCTATGACAGCAACAATAGGCACCCTATACTGTACAGAATGCAGTAGGAAGCCAACTATTTTCAGCTCTCTCTGCATTAATAGAAAAAAGTTAACATGATAGAGAATTTATCCTCAGTTAAAGAATGGCCTCTCTTTAGCTACAGGGGCCCTATTATATACGATATTTAGTTATTAATTCCTTTCTAATTTTCCTTAATATTTGGATTTGTGTTTATTTTGTTATATAGCTAGATATAAGCTCCAAAGAGCTACTTATTTAAAACAAATAAACCTAAAAACTCTCAATGTAAATAGGAAATTAAAAACAAGTAAATAGAATCTCCAAGCATAATAAAGGAAGAAAAAAGCCAAGAAAAGGTGCAAGAAGTAATCTAAAAAAGGTAAAGTTAAGTATGCAATTACTTCATTACAGAGCAAGCTACACTTATTCTTGACCCCAAGAGCTTACAAACTGAAAGCAAGAGAAACACAGGAAAATTCGATCATCTCTTTGTTGCATGAGAGCAAATCACATTCATGGCACTCAAACTGAAGGGTCTGATTTCTCTCACTCCCTTACTCCTTTTCTCGCTTTTCCCTATTCTCTCTGTGTTTACAGACTAAGGTTGCTAATGTGTTTGTGTACAGATTAAGGATACCAATGTGTTCTTAAACCCATGAAAACAAATTACACTATTATAAACAAGAATACATAGTCCCTCAGGGAATTGACTGAACCTCTATCAATCTGACCTCAGTGATGAGGCATTAGAGACAGAAATGGAAAAAGTAGAATCAATGTTGCCTAAGGATATTTCTGAATTTTAGATGATAATTCTCCCCAAACCAAAGGGCTGTTTAATACCCCAGCTCCCATCAAAACATAATCCTTATTATTCCATTTACACCAAATATCTTCTGTTTCTATAAAAGTGAGTGTCTTAAAGCCATATGTACCGGGGACAGAAATATCTATCTTAGCCAGGATTTCATTCTTTACTGAAAAGATTTAAGTCAAGACACTGTAGTAATTGAAAAGGGAAAAGTGTCTTCTGGATGGAACATCAATAGAACAAGCTCCTCTTCATTCCCGGGTGCTATGGGGTTTTTTTTTGTCTCATTTTCTAGGTTTAGTTTCCTCGATCCTTCCTCCACATCTCTTATTTTTCCTCTCCTCAGTCACTGATGGCTTCCCTGTTATCAAAAGTCCTGAGCCCACACATTTCTGAATTTAACAAATTATAAACAATGAATCTAGATTTGCTTTTAAAATTTTCCCACTGGCTCCATCTCTATAAAGACCCAGTTCCAATCCCTTCCCATCCTTTTTAAGCTGTCAGAAATCTGAATGCAGATCTGAATTCTCCTTGGTCCAATTGCTAAGCTTGGGATCAGAAAGGCCTTCCAACTCCACTTCGCCCCACATATACACACATCCCATGAGTCCAAGAGAGCTGGAGTTGCTGGTCACCTTTCTCCTTGGCTTGGGGCAAACAGAACATCCTGGTGAGATGAGGTCATCAGCATTGTGACTGACACATTAACTGCTCTGTAGAGCTACTGACCAATGGTCACTTTGATTGACCTAACACACTTGTAGTCCCAGCCACACAACCTACTTCCAACTGATAAAAACAACAATGGAGCTCATTTTGTCCTCATTATTGATGGCCTAGGTAGTGACAACTATTGTTTAGTTTGCTCAACAGTATTTACACAACACAATTTACATTAGGATGCTCATGCACTTGGATATCAGTCAATAAATAAAGGAAACCCCACAGCATTCTGACTTTTCAGATGATTGTGCAAACATTTATCCTAGGAATCACTGTGAGGTGGTATTTCCATTCCCCACTCCCTTTTGCTTTGAATTCAGAGTTGAAATTAAACCTCAGATTTTATGGAAGCACAATGAAGCCCACCAGGTTTCTGCTGGAAATATGCAAAATTGTGAACTTCACAGTATTTTGATGCAAAACCATAAATAGCTAATGGTTCTCTTGCATCTTGACTCATGCTTAGTTCATGTAGTTTTCAGGATAGCTAGTCTGAATTTGGACTGTAAAGCAACTCAAAACTTTTGCAAATATACATGGTTTTTCTTTCTGCAAACACTTCACTGACTAATGATTGTAAATATATCTATAATTGGAAATTATGGGTTCAAGACAGACAATTTGGATCTAGAACATAAGAATGGCCATACTGGATCAGACCAATGGTCCATCTAGTCCAGTATTGTATCTTCTGGCAGTGGCCAATGCCAGATGCTTCAAACAGAATAAACAGAACAGGACTATCAATGATCTCATCCACTCTCAGCATCAGGCACTCAGAGGACTAGGGACACTCAGCATCCTTCAGCATCTTGGTTAATAGCCACTGATTGACCCCAGTGAACTTATCTAAATTTTTCAAGTCGAGTTATTGTTTTGCCCTTCACAACATCCCCTGGCAATGAGTTCCACAGTTGATTATGATATCCAAGTATATCAGTACCCTAATGTATCCGTAGACAAGTTAGTTGCCTTCAAGTGACCAGGGCCTGATGATATGCACCCTAAAATACTCAAGGAATTGTCTCAGGCGATATCTGAGCCATTGATATTATTTTTGAAAAAGTCATAGAAGACTGGAGACATCACAGAGAACTGGAAAAGGGCATATATAGTGCCATCTAGAAAAAGGGAAATAAGAACAACCCAAGAATTATAGACCAGTCAGTTTAACTTCTATACCAGGAAAGATAATGGAGCAAATAATTAAGAAACCAATTTTCAAACATCTAGAAGAGATTAAGGTGTTAAGTGAGAGTCAGCATGGATTAGTCAAGAACAAATCATATCAAACCAATGTGATAGCTTTCTATGACAGGGTAACAAGGCTTATGGATAGAGGGGAAGCGGTAAATGTGGTATATCTAGACTTTATTAAGGCTTTTGACACAGTCTCACATCACCTTCTCATTAACAAACTAGAGAAGTACAAGCTGGATGGAGCTGTTATAAGATGGGTGCATAACTGATTGGATAACTGTTCCCAGAGACTAGTTATCAACAGTTCATGATCATCCTAGAAGAGCATAATAAGCGGGGTACCGCAGAGATCAGTTCTGGATCTGGTTCTCTTTAATATTTTCATCAATGATTTAGATAATGGCATAGAGCAGGGGTGTCAAACACCTCCAGTCCATGACTGCAGTCCATGGGACCACACTCTCTTCCTAAAATCGAGAGAGAGAGAGAGAGAGAGAGAGAGAGAGAGGATGGTCTCGCATAACCAGTGCTCCATGGTGCTGCGAGATTGCTGATTCTTGAGATATCGTGGAGTGCTGGGTATGCAAGACTGTGCTCCGTGAGACCACACTGTCTCCCTAACAGAGAGAAAGAGAGAGTGTGGTATAATGGAGCGCAGTCTTGCATACACAGCACTCTGCGATGCTGTGAGAACATTGTAATATTTCAATGTATGCGTACGGCCCACTTAAAGTACTTTTAGGTCAAATCTGGCCCACCATAGCAAATAAGTTTGACTCTGTTGGCATAGAGTTTGAAGTTTGTGAATGATACCAAGCTGGGAGGGGTTGCAAGTTCAAGTCAAAATGAATTGGACAAACTGGCGAAATGGTCTGAGGTAAATAGGATGAAATTCAATAAGGACAAGTGCAAAGTATGGAAAGAACGATCAGTTGCACACATACAAAATGGGCAATGATTTCTTAGGAAGAAGTACAGCAGAAAGGGATCTGGGTGTCATAGTGGACCACAAGCTAAATATGAGTCAACAGTGTAAGTCAAAGGGAAATGCCATCCATTCAACTCAGCGCTACTCTTCTTACGGGGGTAGAATTATTGAGTAGAACTATGGATCGATTGAGCGGGTCTTGGGTATAAGAACTACCGATATTAGTTGTTCTCTGGTGTCAGTGACAGATGTAGGCTCAAATGATGCTGAATGACTGCATTTCTAATTCTATTTCATGAACTCTCCCTTACAACCTTTTCCTCTATCTCTACACGCATAATGATAAAATCTACCATGCCTAGCAAAGAGGGAGTCAGACCTGAAGCTATAATTTCTCAGATCCAGATGCTCTCTGGATTACCCGTAGGTCAATGAATACTTTCTGGGATTCCCACTTACAGCAACAAAAAGCAAAGGGTCAGTGTTTTGATGTCTGGCTCGTTAAGACTTAGAGCTACTGAAGTGACTCATAACAAGAGCCACTGTTGCAAATCAGAGATCTAACCTGAAGTAAGATGCTCTATTTTTTCACGGCTGCGATTCTATTGTGGTCTTATTAGAAAACCTAAGGACATGCTACAGAAACAGAGCAGATCTTTAAGAGGGCCTGTGCTCAGTCAGATTCCATTAGGTTGCAGCAGAACTGATCTCTCCTGTTAAGCAGTGTGAAAAAAGTTGCCTGAGGACAGGCAGCAGATGAAGCAGTTTCAATAGGATGAACAGAAAAAAAATATGTGGTAGATCAGTCCTTTGTGGTTATTGATTATATTCAGGTTACTTTAACATGGAGAGAAAGATTAAAAAACAAAAACTGACCTAGAGATAACCTTGTTCAGTGTGTTCCATGGGTTGGAGAGTTATTTGTAGGCTTCTTGATTTTTCTCATATTGTAGACTTCTGTCTGCCTCTTGGACGGTAAATCAAAGAGCTGCAGATAATATCATAGTCTAACATCCCTTTTAGTTTTGCATGGCTGAGAGGGATTTCCTTTCTGTTTCATGTGATCAGCATGCAAATTAGACTGCTTCCAACAAAAATCACTCCGTAAACAGGATATATCTCCTATAAACAGATTTTATCCTGTAATTCACTAAAAATACCACTAGCATCAATAAACAGTTCATTTCCTTTATGTGCTTCTCATATCTACTTCCTGTTCTAGAACCACAGGAAAAATGCCTGTCCTTTTGCCCCAGTATAAAAAGTGATCATATATGACACAAAATCAGATTAGTGTATTAATAATGAACCTATTAAAAAAGTCACCTGAATTCATCTTTGTTGTAACTGCATTGTAGCTCACGGAGATAAAAGACATAAATTTAGCCCAGTAAATGTAATTCGTACAAATGGTGGGTAAAAATTTTTGTGCAAATCATTTTTCTGCAGTTTTCTGCAGTTGACCTAAATAATTCATGAATTTAGTTTAATTTGGGGGGGTTGTTCAGAAATATTGAAATGGTTAATTTTGGAAAGCTGGTTCAGTTTAGAATTTCACTCCATTTTATTAAAAGAGACGCAGAATGTTTTGTTCAGCCTAAAATTGATTTTTCGTTAACTTTTTTAATTTCTTCAGAAAAAACAGCAGCAGCAACAACAACAGTTAGTTTTAGGCTGATCCAAACCAGTTTTATTTCTCATTCTTTGGTTTATCCTCTGAACTGATAAATTGTTTATTCACACAGCTTTAATTAATACATCAATTGTAAAAATAGAAAATAATGTTACATACCTATCCTATAGAGACTATACTTAAAGATTAATAATTCAAATATATGCTGTGCAGAAAAAGCTCCTTGAAATTGAAGAAATATTTTGTTGATCTGTCTGAGGGGAGAAAACCCAAAGCATTCATATCTTCTGGTGTTTAGGAGACAGCTGACCATATCAGGATGACCAACAAACCCAAAAAATGATAAAATTGTCTCACCCTAGGAACTACTACTACAGATATGAACTTAAACTGAGAAGGATGGGAAGCATAGTAGTGGGTGGGAAATCTATCTGCGCATTTGCATTGTGGAGATCACAGTAATATCTGTTGGCCATATCCAAAGGCTTTTGGTATCAATGGGAAAAACTCCATTGAATTAAAAAGTCTTAGTCTGAGGTCCTAATTGGCCAATACAAGCTTCTGAACAGCCTTGGGTACAGATAACATGGCAAAGAAATTAGCTGCACAAAGACACGTGTCAACATAAAAATGGATACCGAACAGGTGCCATATTAAAAAATGGCTTAAGTCTGTGATCCACAGTTGGCATTGTCATGAAGGGATGAGAAAAGTGATGGTTTTATTTTAGGGGACACAAAAAATGTGCTAATTTTGACTGTGAAAGCACTGCTGAAAATTGAGTGTGACAGACTGGTTCACTCAATATCTTCAGAATCTTTTTGGAGTCTGCATCTTAATAAGTTTGACTCACTCTACAATACATATTAAAAATGAATTAGGGCTGAGTATAATTATATTGTCATCATAGTTTCTAATCCAGGATGCCTCATTCAGTTTAGATGGAATGTGTCGTTTTCAGCAAAAATTAGCTTGCTTATAAAAAATACAGTTGATCATTTCCAGACTGAGTATGATGGTGTTCCCCCCCTCCCCCCCCCCCACACACACTTTTTTTTTTAAAGGATGGCTGAGATCAGATGTGAATCTTTATTGCTGCTTTGTCAGAACAGTTAATGAGCAGGGGAGGGACTAGATCAAAAGCCAGTAGAAATGGGGTCATGGAGAGGTTAAACTTCATGAATTTATTCATTGGGATTCAGCTCATTGCCTCTCAGAATGAAATGTCATCATTAAAATTGTGGATATCACAGTTGCACGACGATGCTTTGTGAGAAGCTGCTAGGAAGAAACTAAGGAAATGGTTTCCATGTAGACTTCAATGCATCACTTGGAACAGAAAACAAGCCCAGAGTGGAGAAATAATGATAGGGCAGTCTGGAAAACTATTTGTCTGTGATGTTCAAAAAGAAAGATTCTGTATCTCCAAGGAAAGGTGACTGAACAGTCCCTTCTTTTCTTCTTTCCAGGGAAGAAGGAAATACTCTACACCAATGCCAGTCTAAGAATCTAGGGGATGGAAAATCATTGCATTGCAGCTCAAGTACTCTTCTTCTGACAATGGAAGAAAGTTTAGGGATTTTTACAGAAACAAACATGAGTTTTCAAAAGGCAAAACCCTATTAAGTCAATAAGGAGAAAAGAGAATAAATGCAGTTGCCACCTAAAACTACAGTAGCTCATTTTAGAGCATGTGTTACATTACCTGGATGACTGGGTTATGACTGGAACTTTCCATCCACCTTGAAGGCATATTTCAGGAATTTGTTCTAATCTGAAACGAACCTTGTCACTTGCAGAAATCAGTTGATTTATCAGCGATATTTATAATTTGCTAACTATTTCATTATAAGGCAAATGCAGAATTACTAGGCCATCAAAGAGCAAGTTGGCACATAAAAACTGACAGCAAGACCCACTCCTCAGTCCTCTTTTATTCTAATGTGAAAAAGTGGTTGGTTGGAGGTTTAAAAATGGGGTAGGTTTTTAAAAATAGGAGATTTATTTTAAGTAAAACAAGAGGACTTGGGTATGTAGGACTGTACATAAAATGAAGTTGGTTTCTTTGAAGGAATTCAGGTCTAAATGGATACTATGAAACTTTAAACCAAAACTATAACAACAATAATCCCAAAAGAAAAAGGCAGGCTCTTTGAGAAGCCTATTTTTCTCCAATATTTTATCACTAAAGGTCCTTGCTTTCCCCATACCTCTCCAGTTTAGTACAGTGTTGATTTTACATTTGAAAAATATATATATATATATATATATATATATGAGGAGGTAGAAATTCCATGTGATATTGATTTTGTTGGTTGAGTAGGGAAGGATGCATGTTATTCCTGTTGGAATTCTGCACCACTGAGCAATGCAGAATTTGCAGACAATTAATGTTGTCACAGAATTTTATTTTTTTCACACAGAATTTGTTTTCCATCAAAATGCTTCTTTTAGGTGGAACTCAAAAAACTTCAGACTTCCACATGGCGGGACTGACAGACTAAGCCCTAGCAATGCATCATAGGAGTGACAGCTGATGCAGAATTTTAAAATATCATGTGCAGAATTTTTAATTTTGTGGCACAGAATTCCCCCAGGAGTAATATGTGCAGAACATAAGCAGGAACATGAATTAATTTTAATGGAATCAGAATTTCCTGTTAAAATGCTTACATTTTGCTATCAGAACTTAAGAACATAAAAACCATAAGAACAGACCATTGGTCTATCTAGCCCAGTATCCTGTCTTCTGACAGTGACCAATGCCAGGTGCTTCAGAGGGAATGAAGAGAAGAGATACTCATCAACTGTTCCATACAGTTGGCCATTCTCAGCTTCTGGCAAACAGCAATTCCTGCCTATCTTGGCTAAGAGCCATTGATGGCTATATCCTCTATGAATTTATCTAGTTCTTTTTTGAACCTCATCATAGTGTTAGCTTTACAACATCCTCTGGCAAGGAGTTTTGCAGGCTGACTCTGTGTTGTGTACAGAAATACTTCCTTTTATTTGTTTCAGACCTGCTGCCTATTAATTTCATTTGGTGATCCCTAGTTCTTGTGTTAGAAGTTGTAAATAACACTTTCTTATTTATTTTTTCCATATCAGTCCTGATCTTGTAGACCTCTCGCATATCCATCCCCCCACCAGTACAGACCCTGGGAGACACCATTATGTATCTCTCCATTCTGAAAACTGAACATTTATTCCTACCCTTTGTTTCCTATCTTTTAACCAGTTACAAATCCAAGAGATGACCTCTTATCCCATGGCCACTTACTTGCTTAAAAACCTTTGTTCACAGACCTTGTCAAAGGCTTTCTGAAAATATAAATGCACTATATCCACTGGATCACCCTTGTTCACATGCTTGTTGATTCACTCAAATAATTCTGGAAGATTGGTGAGGCAAGATTTCCCTTTACAAAAACAATGTTGACTTTTCCTCAACAAATTATATTCATCTATGTGTCTGTTAATTCTATCCTTTACTATAGTTTCAACCAATTTGCCTATAATTGCTGGGATCACCTCTGGACCCTTTTTTAAAAATTTGCATCACATTAGCTATCCTCCACTCATCTGGCAGAGAAGCTGATTTAAATGATAGGTTACATACCAGAGCTAGTAGCTCTGCAATTTCACATTTTCGTTCCTTTGGCACTCTTGGGTAAATACCATCTGGTCAGTGTGACTTATTAGTGTTTGCTTGTAGTAACTTCTCCTGCTTTGCATTCTCCACTTCTCTGCTTCCACTTCTGCACTGATTTGGAAAAGATTAACCTTCCAGATAGCACTAATTATCATACTTCAATCTGCTACTAAATTTTCTGTAAGATTATACTTTCAGTGACATTACTGTACATCTCACTAGAGCTTTTATTGGCAGAGGGATCTGTAAACAGATTATTTTCCTTTTTTTTTAGAATTGTATAGTTATAAGAAAAAAAAAATCACTTATTTTTAATATATGTTACCAAATGGTAAAATGCCAAAATACCATTTTGAAACATTTATTGATCAGATGTCTTGTTAACAAAACCAATTTCTAGTAATTATGAGTTACCTACGTTGTCATCTCTGCCTTTTAAAATCCAAGACTACTCAAGTATGGATTCATAGTCTGGAGAAATAGGAAGGTTTCTTATATTTTTCAAGTTTTCTCAGCTTACTTGCTTCATTTTTAAACTAACATCATCCTGCAACTTGTTACATTCAGGTGAACCTTGAACCATAGAAAGCTACTCTAACTTCTGACAAATCATGAGATGTTCATTGGCTGGAAACTGTCACTGACTAACAGTTTGAGATACGGACAGTCCAGAGTTGAAAAGAAAAGTGGAATTATGCAGTTTTGCTGGAATTAGTGTGACATCTAATGTTTAATTTAAAAAAAAATCCCAGGAAATAAATACACAAAAACTTGCCTGTTACGGTTGCTTAACCAAACATCCAGAACTAATAGTGTAAGGAAGATATAGTGTGGTGAAGGAGAAGTGCTGGAAGAAAGATTAAGGTGTAGTCTGATGTGTTTGGGGGAAACGGTTTCATAAAATAGTTCTGGAAGACTGATATTCCTATAGGGGCAGAGTTAAGACAGCAGTATGTGGTCTATGCTGTATGGTGGCTGTGGTAAGAGTATATAAGTATGTACTGTTAGGTGACTTAATTTTTCATTTCCTTGTTTTGATGAGTGGTTATCAGGCATGTTATGTTATGATAATACTTGTGTATGTGTGTGTGTTAATATAAAATAGAGATGTGCCTTATTCTGGTGAGGTGAGCCTAGGCATCAGCCTGGGCCAAAAAAACTGACCACTCCCAGTTCAGTCTGTAGCCCTTTCTTCAGGGCTTTGTTTATTCTTTAACACACAAAAAAAGGAAACTATAATAATAATAAAAGCAACATGCCTCTTCTTCAGTTAAGACTATGGGACCATTAGACTTCCACTAACTTAATTTGCTGGCCCTTCCCCCAGTCTAGGTATCTATAGGGCTTTCCTGCCATCTCACAGCCTTCAACTGCAGCCACAACAGATATATATCCAACTCATTCCTTGCCTGTCCAGATCTCATGAAGCTTGGACTCTTCGGTATATCCCCTAGCTGGGGAATAGCAGCTGCAGTCACTAAATATTGCCCAGCCAGGTCAAATGATTCCCAGTATCAGCCCACTGAACAGGGCTGGTTGCTCCCTGGGTGGAGTATTAACAGTAATACAAAAATGTTTATGCTCATTTTTAATTTACACATTAATCTTTTATCTTCAAGGTTGGAAGCTTTTTATGACTCAAGTTGCACAGTGGTTCCAGAAATGTCTCAGGTCTGATGCACCTCTCCCTGCTTCCGCTGGACATCACCAGTCCACTGTACCAGAGCCAACTCTCAGGCCACATGTGCTCTTAGCTTGCACAAACTGTACAGAGTTCAGGTACCGTCCCACTGGCCACACACTCCAGGTGCAGCCCCAGAATCTGAAACCTTTCTTTGCAGTAGAAACCATGCAGTCCACAGAGTTAGGCCCTGAAATTAGTGCCAACAATCCCAAGTCTCCTCAATAGCTGATGCACACTCCCTGAGGTCAGGCCTACGGTATAACCATACATCGGTAGAACTACATTGCTCAGAGGTGTGAAAAATCCACACCTCTGAGGGATGTAATTATATCAACCTGACTCCCAGTGTAGACAGTGCTGTGTTAACAGAAGAACTTTTTCTGGCCACATAGGTCAAGCCAGAAGGCTGAATATGACTATTTTCAAACTTCGTGGAAAATCATATATGTATCCAAGTATAGGCCTGCTTCTTGTGGAGGTGCATAAATACGCTGATGGGAGAAACTTGCAAAGGAGATACAAAGGAGATGCAAAAGTAAAAGTAATCATAATATAGGTCCAGACCCTCCAAAGACACATGCACGTGCGTAGACCCATATAGTTCACAGGGACTACGGATATACATAAAGTTACTCGTGTGTTTGTGGGATTAGAGCTATATAACTAAAGCTCAAGATCATAGTATTGTATTCATCATAATTATATATGGCAGTGTTGTCTCCCAATGCATAACCAGGATATATTCCTAGATCTGCCTCTGACTTGCTGGTTAGTGTCGGGCAACTTGTTTCATCTTTTTGTATTCAGCAGTAGTGTTGGACTTTTTGTATAGTACAACAAATCAGTAGTTGTTGAGCATCATATAATTGTAACCATAAACATAGTAAATTTAGACTATCTAAAATAACCTCAAGACCCAAAGCTGAAAATAGTGGGAGGTTTGTTTATTTAAATCAATTTGGTGGCTCTGAGTACTTACAACCAATTCCAGAAATATATAACTCATTTTTACTAGAATTCAGAAGCTTTCCTGGAAGCCACAAGTACCTCTTTCTTTTTCAGGAGTCAGTAACTTAGTGCTGGCCCAAACACAGATGTTAATTCCCATTCTCTCTTCTTATATTGGCTCAGCAACACTAGATAGCAGGTAGTAGGTTGTAGTTGTGGGTCTTCTGTTCCCTGCCCTATCTCACCTTCTCCTCATCTACTTGTTCTGGGGAGGGAATTAATGAGCTTGTAGTTTTCCCAGTGTCTAGGTAGATGACAGAGGGATCTTTCAAGGGTTCTCACTTCTTATTACTCTTTTGAATGGGTATGTAGCCTCAGTTGCAATCTATCCCTATGTTTTTTGTTTTTTTTAATTTCCACCTCCAGTACCTCATTATTTGCCTAGAAACTTAAACAAATGAGACGAATGAGTCAACTTAACATCTGGTACCTGGATGGCTCACCGAGTAGACTTCAGAAAAAGCTTTGGATGTTTTCCGCAAGAGATCCATCAGGGACCTCCTTATCAACCTCTCTTTGTTGAGTAGCCAAGTTCTGAGCGATCAATCTTTTTAAAATAAACCCAGGCAGAAAGATTTGTCCAAATATTACGGACCCATTTAAATTGTGATTTTTTTTTAAATGTATATCACAGTTTTTACAGATCCATTCTCTATCCATTCTCTCCATCAATACAAGACTAATTCAATGAAGAATCACTGGTACTGCTACTAGTATTGGACCCTTAAGGCCTGATTCTCCATTACTACATTCTTGCATGTGGTGCAAGGATGGAGGATAGGGAATGGAGAAGGCAAAAGCAACTTTAAGGCACGTTGGTGTTCTCCATATTCTGGGGCCATGCAGGTGCCTGCCCATCCTCCACTATATGTTAGAACAACTTCAGGGCTCCTCTAGTTTATGCCCTGCTTCTCTTGGTCTTCTATGAACCTTGGACAGCACAGAAGAACCTTGGAACAGTGCATGACAACCATATTCCTGTCATATATCCAAATTCTAATTCCTAATTCACCTCATGACATCTTTAATTAGAGATGGGCTTGAATTCTAACATTCAGATTGACTCTGGTTTGAGAAATTTCTGAGTCTAGGGACATCTGCATCACTTTATTTTTCAGCTGAGCTGTCTACCAGCATTTTAGTATATATTGTGGGAAATGATGAATGGTAGAAAAGAAGGACTGGATGTGGAAACTGGATGCCACTGAAAACACAGAATCTCAAGAATTGCTGAAAGAAAATCTTTGATGACAGCCACTTTAGTGTGTGTGCAGTTAACACATCTTACTGATGTATTGGCAATGTATATCTTGAGTATTATATGAATATGATTTTTGAGTGAAGTCTCTATATAATGAAGTGTTGTTTCTCATACAAACCTGATAGGGTATTTTAAATCCCAGAATAGCTGGGACTTCAACTTCTTTGGTACAATGTAATGAATTGTATGAAATGTGAGAAGAAATACTCAGTCTGAATAATTTGTCACTCAATACAAGACATTTCTATTGACTTCAGTGGGAGTTACTGGAATGCAGTGACAGGAAAATCATTTTCCCTCTCTGTCCCCCAATTCTAATTCTATTTGCATTAACTTTCTTCTTTCCCTCATGACTTTCCCTCATTGTATATGTTTTCTCTCTCTACCTCAATGCTTCTTTTCTCCATTTTTATCTCTATCCTATTTGCCTGCTGTCTCCCTGTTTCTTCCTCCTGCTTTCGCTCTCTCAGACTGTCATTCCGTCTGTTCTCATTACTTTTCCTGTTATATGGCTATCACTTTGAAATGTCACATGGAACAGCTGTTTTTACTGTAATTCCCACAATACAAGTGCATACTGGAGAGCAAACAGACTGGGAGCACCAGACACCACTGTCTGTAAGTAGGTCCCTTCTCTTCACTTAAAAGTTCATTTATTTTCAGATAAAATACAGTTGGATCAACTTGTCAAGATTCATACAAACAAAAGCACAAAAAGATGAAAAAGATCCAATTTAGGGATGAGAATTTCACTATATGAAGTCAATTACAAAATTCCCATTGAGCTCAGGGACACCAGAATTGTACCTCAAATGGTAGGGATTCCAGAGCTTAACTACACTTATCGTTAGATTCCCTCCCTCCAACTCCCTTGGCCTCCCAGTATCTAACCTAAATCTCCCCTGCTGCTTCAGTGGACATAGGAGAACAATTGATCATCATCCTCTTTTTAACAACTTATAAAAAGAGTCTCTGAGGCATCTTCCTAGCTGGATTCAGGCCTCCTGCCTCACTGTTACCACCACAGACTCAGCCCAGTGCAGGCCCCAGCCTCTTCAGATAACTACCCTGAAACATAAATTTGGGATTAGGGGAACTCAAGACAGATGACCCATAGTATGGAACTCTGGGCTTAAGCATTTGCACCAGTGGTTCCCAAACTTTTTGGCTCAAGGGCCACAAATATAATTTTTAAAACAATGAAGGGCCGTCAGTCTATGTAATTGAAATAAAATTAAAATTTAATTAATTAAATTCAAATTCAGTTTTTGATTAAAATTAATTAATTAATCAACTGAAATATAATTAATTAAATTCAAATTGAATTTTTATAACGTTGTTTTTTTTTCAAGGCTGGATGCCCACCTTCAGCCTGCCTGCCCAGCCCCCAGGTTGGCTGCTTACCAGCCAACCCAGGGGCAGGTCAGGAGTAATACCCCACCCCCCATCTCCAGC
This sequence comes from Pelusios castaneus, assembly GCA_007922175.1. NCBI lineage: Eukaryota > Metazoa > Chordata > Testudines > Pelomedusidae > Pelusios > Pelusios castaneus. Next base: position 14,906,885 of record ML685791.1, read on the forward strand.
AGCAGAGACAGCTTGTGGCTGGCTTATGAGTCCCACAAAGCAGCACACCCCTTTCTGCAGCCCCGCACCCCTTCTCTCCACAGCGCAGTGCAGCCCCCTCCTTCAGCCGAGCAGTCTACAGCACCACCCAATCCTTCATAGCCGCACCACACCAGACCCCAGCCTCCACACAACTGCACCGCGGCAGCCCGCAGCGCCTTCCCCCCCCAGCCACACCATGCCAGCCCTTGACCTGACCCTGGTGGGCAGCCGCAGTCTGGCTCCCAGACAGCGACAGGGGAGCACAGGCCACTTTTGGCCAGGGACTCGGAACCCCAGTCTACATTGTATTTTAATCTTATGTTAAGACTTTTCTAACCTGTGCTTCAACCTAACGCTCTTCCATCCACACTGCAGTACTGACATGCTGCACCTAATGTACAACCTTGTGATGTGATCCATGTAGCATTCATGTTCACTCTTACAGTGTAACTGTTTATTGCCTGATGCAAAGTATGCCAGTGCGGTGTTTTTGGATGCTCATGATATACTAAAAACTTCTGTTATGATACACAAGGAGTCCTGTGGCACTTTTAAAGACTAACAAATTTATTTATTACATGAGCTTTCGTGGGACAAAATCCCACTTCATCAGATGCTTTAAAAATTTCCCCATCTTCAAAGTGTCTGACGAAGTGGGATTTTCTCCTACGAAAGCTCAGGGCTTTTTTTCTGCTGATTTGTACCAGTACTGAGTACTAGCACCTATTTTTCCCTGTCTGGTCCCACTGCCCAGCTGGGGGCCAGGGTCAGAAGGGGAAAGGAGCAGGTCAGGGGCTGGAATCTGGCCTGCAGACACCTGGGAGCTGCAGCCAGGCTGGAGCTTTTTCAAATCTCCCACCCTCAGCATGCTCAGACATGCAGGAGGCTGGGTATGAGCTGACCCAAGATTGGGGGTTTACAGAGCAAAGCAGGGTAAGTCAGGGCTCAGGAGTGGAGAACTGGTATGACACAGCTGCACACCAATCCATATTGCAGGAGAGGAACATCACAAGTACATGGGCCTACGTCAAAGTAACCATATTCCAGAATCTCTAGTGCCCCATCTTCCTCACAATGTGGCTACTCCAGCCACATCGCCATGGTGCCCTGTAGGAAAACTTTACTGTTCACTCTGCGAATTACCAGGAAGCAGTTTTCTTTGCAAAAGACTTTATTGGTTCACTCTCTGTTGCAAACCCAGGAGGCTCTTTGCTACCAGAACAGTGATCAGAAGAGCATGGATTAAAGCTGACATAAGCTGTTTGGCATTCACAAAATGGAGAGGGATGCCTTCCATTTTCAATAGAGTGGATTGCAGGTTGTTGGGGCTCGGGAAGTTGTCTCATGAAACTGTGGGATATTTCTGGCTGATTCCCAAGACCCAAGTCAAGTGGGGCTGCATCTAGACTGCAAAGCAATAAGGTTTGTACCCTGGGACCTGGTTTAACTTGAGTTTGGATTCTCCAGCCCCTGGAACACTAGGTCCAAGGCTTGGGTTAGCATAATTGCAGTGTAGATTCAAGGGGGAATTAGGGTTGAGCCTGGGCTTACACTGCAGTGCAGTCATACCCTCTGCCTTTGCAATGGGCCTTGCCTGCTTGCTTTTCTTTATTTACTTTTAAAAGACAGGTACGATGTCTGCCCTTCTCCACTCCCCTGGGACCTTACTCAGCCTCCATGAGTTCTCAAAGATAATTGCTATCAGTTCCAAGATTACAAACAAGGAGTCCTGTGGCACTTTTAAAGACTAACACATTTATTTATCGCACACGCTTTCAAGGGGGCAAAATTCCTGGTTTCCTTCTCATTATTTCTATGATCCTGTCTGGTCAAGTACTGAAACTCAGTTCACAGATTCAGATCTAATATTTGGGTTTGGTCCATTTTAGAAAGTGGAGATTAGCAATAATCTGGGGTGATTTAGTGGGAGTGGTCCTGCTTTTTAGCAGGGGGTTGGACTAGATGACCTCATGAGGTCCCTTCCATCCCTATTATTCTATGATTCTATGAATAATATTCTATTTGGAACTGAACTTCCCCAACAATTGTTTAGACCCTTGGTTTTGGTTCAGGCACCTCTCTGCTTTTAATCAGTTATTCTAGCACTTCTGATACAAGCTTCATTCCCCTCTAATATAAGATCCATATCATTCTAGATCCATTAATTTGAATTAAGTTGTTTCTGATTTATGCCAATATAGCTGATAGGAGAATTTGGCTTTAATTTACCTCTAGGAAGTGAGTATTTCTGGAGCATATCATGCCATCAATGATCAAGTAAGATATGCTATTTAAATCAATAAATCAGCAAGGAATTCTGCTTAAAAATTGATGGCACAATCTGGTCTTCAAGAATTATTTATTACAAAACTATGTCTTGCTAATGCTCAAACCATATTGTTCGAAGAAAACGTGAATAGTCTCTTAAGAAAGCTCAATGTTGCAAATACTGTCACTTGCCTTTGCATGGAAAAGGCAGATGCTCAGTTAATGGGATGGCAAAGCTCATACACTGCCCTATAATTAAGACACAAGAAAAAAGGAGGACTTGAAAAGATTTCCCACTGTGTTGAATTCTGCGTAAAATAACAGTTTAACACTGTAGTAAAAAGCTATTCTTACAGCTGTAAAACCTCCAGCAGAGGTAACGTGTAATATAGTTGGCCTTTTATTCATTTTATATTGTGCCTTTATTCATTTTTCATTTTGATTCTCAATCTTTTTTGGAAACAAAATAAGGATGCTTACAAACTTGATCAGTTGCAATAAAAAATATCTGAAAGAAACCGCTTTGTTTCTTCTTTGCTTCTAATTTTGGATGCCTAATTAAAGCAAAACTATTTGCATTTTCTGATGCATAGGACTTATGGTCTGCGCAAATAAATCTCAAGTCCATGATTTAATTCTAATCTTTATTCTCTAGTGGCTCATTTTTCGTGCCTTTTTAAAGATTGCCTCTCAAAATGATTTTTATATTGAGTGTCAAGACACACTCCTCCTTCTTTCCGTCATAAATTATTTTGGCTGGGATGCCTCTTCTGTTCTCTGCCATGTCCCTTGCAGCAACCGCTTAGCGCACAACACTGCATGAAGAGTTCTTCACAGAAGATAACCTTTCAAATCTTTATAGGATCAGCTTCTGGCTTTCCTTTAAGCCTTTGTTAACTTAAGAGCAGAAATGTAGTGGCTATGCCGGTTTGTGGTTTTTTTTTTTTTTTTAAAGGACTTCTCCACCCCCATTTCCTGCTGAGATTAATTGAAAAACAGTTGTCTGAACCCCTGCTGATTTGTTTTGAAGTCAGCTATTTCCTTGAAGAGTTGCAGATGATGGGAGCTGTGGATTTTTGGTTCTGTTCCATTGCTAAATGCTGCATCCATTTCTGGCTTTGTTTCTGTATTACTTGCTCCATATCTGAGCTACCATGAATAAACAATGCAAAGTTCAGATATATACTAATTTGACCTATACAATGCTGGACTTTTTAAACTGATTAATTTGCAATAATCTATAACTGGAATGATGGGAGGGGAAAGGAAGGAGTATATGTTTGTTATTCATGGCTATAATGTCACGTACTTTGAGCCAGATTCTTCCACCATTCCTTATATTACATAGTACCTTATTCTGCATATAATTCCATTGTCTTCTATAGGTCTACTTGCACAGTAAACTGCTACTCAGTGTAAATTAAGTTGACAGAATAGGAGGTTCTGTGAAGTTGGAATTTTAAAAAGTCCAGTAACTTGAACTTTAGAATGCCAGTGAACATTTTGAATGATATTTTTCATAAAGTAGTAGGGTTTTCCTTAGTAAAGCTAAAAAAGAAACCAAAACAAAACCTTTTCAGCATAAGCATGATGGTACTGGCAGAAAGTCCTCTCCTCCTAGGATACTGCATATGGACAGGTTCTTAGAAAGTACATAGGACTTTACTTGACTTTGGTTGATTCATTTTCATTTTTATCATCTCATGCTCAGTGCATGGAAGCTGGCAAATTTACAAGTTTTACAATTCACAACCTGAAGCAAATCTTTTTTTAAGAAGTTGGACATTTTCCTCTCAAGCCTGGCATTTAATTCAATTACCATTCTGATTACTACCATACTTGGTTTTCCAACAGGTTAGTAAAACAAAAACCCTGCAAGATAAATAGCTAGTGGGTGTAATGGAGAGAACTCAATTGGAACTTATCTAGCTTCATGGTGGCTGATTTACTATGTTTCTGTTTCATCAGTTTTCCACACGACTGATACTGAAATGCAAGCTGCATTTCTAAAACTTTTCAGAGAATTGTAAAAATTGCCCATTATGCTGGTTTGTTTTGGGGGTTTTGTGCTCCTCACATGCTTTGCATCTGAATGTTCCTATTGGTAAAATATAAAAGGGGCAGCTGAGGGCTAGCCGAGCGGGTTAATGTGTCACCACAGGGCTCAGAACCATGTTTCTTCCTGCTTTTGTCTCCAGCACCACTGACAGTGAAAGACTCATAGGATCTTGAAGAAAAATCTTCCACATGCAAATTCGTTGTTGCTTGACTGCATTTCTCTTGGGGTGAGGGGGGTTGGCTTTCCCTAAAGCATTGACTGCAACATCACTAAAAAGCAGCACCGGATTCTAACAAGTATGACTTTTTATTAGGCATGTGTTACAGGAATAAGTAAGGAACAACACTTCATCTCAGCTGCCCTTAAACTATTCAATGCTGCAGGATATGTGAAGTTCATGTGTGAAATGTTTCATTGCTGTGTTACTGATTGTACCAACTACTATATCTGTATGGTCCACTCATGTTAATGGGCATTTTATTGAAACTGCTACAGAAAAGTAATTAGGATCTAAAGAAGCGAAATATGTTGTCTAACTTCTGATTCTTTTTACCTGTATGCCTTGAAGCCTTTCTTTTCCTGTTCTTGAACAATACCTTAAACATTCACTTCTTCTCTTTAACATAACTCTTTCCACTGCCATTGGAGTGGAGAGAGTCTTCTGTTGCACTTCATTTTCATCAAAATGTAAAAGTCACATGTTCTGTATAAATATTAAATACAACTTGGTACATTCCAGCTCTGTATTCCAGCACTGTTTAATATTCAGATAGGAGCCTTTGCATGTGATTCACTTCTCACATCACAAGGGTGCCTCAGGAGTAATTCTACATAGTGGTGTATTGTATAAATAAAATCAAAACCTTTATTATATGGCTGCCTAGCTTCTAAACTCAGAAGCCTCTTCTGCTCCCTTTGACTTCAAAGGCAATGTCGACATGCATCTGACACAGTGGGATTCTGCCCATGAAAGCTCATGTGAAAATACTTTAAAAGTGCCACAGAACTCCTTGGTTTTGGTTTTTATGTCTACGTTACGAATACCATATCAATACAATACATAATACAGATAGATAGCTCATAGGAACAAGGAGGCAAAAACCCACCATCATGGCTAGTTTAAGCATGATATAGCTCAAAATACAGGTGCTTTATAGCGTGCCTTAACTCCCAAAATTAAAGTCAACTTATAAATAATTGAAATGACTACAGAACCTAATATGGTAAGGTAATTGGATATCAATAATACAATGCTCTTGTCATATGAAGATAATTTAATATCAGTGTTTCTAACAGGGCATCTCTGAATAGCCAGCAGATTTTGCTACCCATTGCAAGTTTGTAGCCCAATCTAGTCTAATTTATAGACACATCAAATACTAATATAAAAGCCTCTGGAACAACAGTCATTTATATCTTAGTTAAAAATCTCTTTGTCACTCTAGGACATTAGGGCTTGATCGTGCTCCCATTGGAGTCAATGGAAATGTTGCCATTGATTTCACTGACAGCAGGACTTTACTATTATAAGAGATCAAGATTACTTCAAAGAGCCATCTCTTCTCATTTCGACACCAAGAGGAATTTTATATAGGCTCTATACTAAAGGTCCTGGATCCTCAGCTGGTGTAAATGGATGCCACTCCCTTAATCTGGCCTTAAGGCTATTCTAATATTTTCACATATGAATTAAGGAGTGACACTGAGAAAAAGGAGTATTGTACCTCACATAGGCTATCACAAAGTGGATGTTAGGCTAGCAATATGGTAAACAAAACAGCAGTGAAATCATCAGCAAAGTGGACCTTTACGCTATCACTTGTGAGTACTCCCTGTGTATATTTCAGTCATCTTGGTAGAAGCTTCAATGTAGAGAGTAGAAACACTAGTAATCAAGAAGCTTGGCAGAAAGAGAATATTCTTCTGCCATTTAATGGAAGTATGTTATGTTAACAATATCAAAGGGTGTGTGGTTAAAGTATAATTTGACGGGCCCCGGAACCCTCCTAATCTCTGGGCCCCTTTCCCGTATTGTCTGGGCCCCCTTCTTGCATGTGTGGGCCCCAGCCCAGGTAGGCATTTGCAACCACTTCTCAGTACCACATGCATCGATTATTGCTCCATAAAAATATTTATAATTTTATATGGTGTTTATGTCTATAGCAATTATTGTTACAAACTAGCAAACACTGCATAACACAATAAGTACTGTGATTAACAATGGTGGGGTGTAGGAACATATGTTCTGCCAGATTTTTCTATTTTTAGGGGCCCCGGAACGCTGGCCCCCTCAAATTTGGGGGCCCCAGAACGGCGTTCCCCCTTACTTTAACCCCTGGGTATGTCTACACTTGAAAAGTTAAATCGACTGTGTTAAGTCAACTTAACTTTTCAAGTGTAGACAAAACGGAGAGCCGTGGCTCCCCACTGAGAAGGGAGCCTCGGCTCCCTGTTGAGCTGCAGTCCCCAGCAGAAAGGGGCTCCCTTCTCCCTGCCCTTGGTCGACTTAGGTAATTAAGTCAACCTAGAGCATCCACACCAGTTTTAGGTCAATTTAACAAATTGACTTAGCTGTTAAGTCGACCTAATGACCGGTAGTTAAGTCGACCTAAGGATGCCCTTAAGTCAACTTAATGAAAGTCTGGTGTGGATGTGGAGTAATTTAGGTCGACTTAAGCATCCTTAAATCAATCTGAATTGCAGGTGTAGACATACCCAAGAAATTCAAGATTAATATCTCTGTTATGAGTTATTAATGCCTGTGTGTCCTTCAAAGTGGGAAAAGATTATTTTCAGATCCCAGATTTTAAATCCTGGCAAAGTGGTATTTTTCCAGATTTGTTGCCAGAAACTCAGGAAGTACCTCTGGGCAGAAATGAATTCTAGGTTGGCTCTTGATTTAAATATCACTCTAAGCATTAGAGACTACTTCAAATCCCAGATCTGCTCCAAGGCTCCTTAGATATGTAACAGAGTACCAAAGAAATAAGGTGGATGAGGTAATACCTTTTATTAGACCAAGTTCTTTGGTGAGAAAGACAAGCTTACAGAGAGCACTTCTGCAGATCTGGGAAACTAAGCATCAAAGATAGTGTCCCAGGTTTGAGCCAGATCTTGCAAACCCAGAAGGCCTGTGTTATAAGGAAATCAAACTAGATCAGCATTTCCCAAACTGTCTCACATGAGGTGAATAGGTGTTCCATGAATTTTTTTTATGCTAACCCTATTTTCCTTTCTAAAATATTAAATATGAAATTTTGTGTGTTTAATAATACTAAGGTATTTGAATAATATTTAGATTGTAGGTGTACTAATATTTATAACACATTCATAATAGTATAGTTATTATGCAACTCATGTCAAAACACAGCTCTTTTAAATCAACTTTTGAGCAATATGTGCAGCAATACGTGCAGCAATTTTTCATTATGAAAATGCCTACCCTGCCCCCCTGGACCAGCATGTATGTGTTCTGTCAATATATTCCAAACCCAAAAGTATTCCGTGGACTAGATGATCACAACAGTCCTTTCTGGGTTTATAATCTAGGAAAATGTGGGACTAATTGCATCAGTAAAACTACTCATATGAGTAAGGATTTAAAGGATGGAGTGTTTAATTAAGAATTAGTTCTCCAGAAAGTACAATATGAATTGATACAAGAAAAACCAAAATCACAAGGCCATTCTGAAACAGAGAACCGCAATTTAAAAAAAGAGGTTTGATTATTTACATTAATTCAGTTTGATTGCGATTCTGCCCCTATGCCTGCAGTGAATATTCTAGACAATGAGCTTGCGTACCTGAATACTTACTGAAAGCAAATTCTGAATTAATTATAATCAGAATAAATGTTGAATTGTGGACTGCAAATTTTATACTCAAATAGATAATTCAAAATTCACACTCTTGTCAGTTAATTACCAAGGAATTGAACAATATTGTTTGACTTTGCTAATTAGCCAAAACACACATGAATGTGAATACTCACAATGACTGGTTTGAACATGTTTTGTTAACCAAGAATAATTCAGTGAAAAAAATTCATAAACAAGTTTAAATAACAAATACATTTGTATGTAGATAACTGATGGAGAGAAAAACAGGCAAACTTTGTCAAATAAATTGTTAGGAATTATTCACCAAGTTCCAGTTAAGAAAGAGGACACACTCAGGAGATAGTATTAATTCTACTTTGAAATAAGGATTGGATATAGATTTTTTTTAACTCTCTCTGATGGATTCTGAGAAGCAAAGCTAAGGTTAGCATTAACTGATATATTGTAGATGTTCCAAAAGCATTAAAATAAATAATTATTTAATATTTATATATAAAAAATATTTAATATTAGCTATAATATGATTTGAAAACAATCTCATATGTAAACTTTGCATAACCGATCCTCTGAGAGGAATGTAAATGTCTTTTTCACTAGTAGACTGTCAACAAGATAAAAATATTACAAGAATACCATTTAACTGAGAGATACTGTTGGTAAAGGATAATAAAACAATAATAAAATGGGTATTTGATGATAATGCAATATCTGGGCAGAACTTGTATCAAGTTATGTAACAGGATTTCGGCAAAAAGTGAACAGTTTAGGTTTATTTATTTTGAAGGTACAATGCAGAGGGCCAAAATCTGCTCTCAGATTACACTGATGTACATTTAGAGGAACTGCATTGTCCAAGACCCACTATATCCTAAAGTCAATGCATAATTTGTATGGAATATAACAGTAAAAATGGATTAATTGCACTCCAGCATTATTACGGTATTCCAGTGGCATTGGACAAGTTGAATAGATCAGTAGCTGCGTAGAACAGAGGACTGAGGTCTGGTAGTTTTCGGAGTCATTCCCCTAATTTATATTGTTACCTTGAGTGTGTTATGCAACCTCTCTACACCACAGTCTCCCTCCTTGTAAAAGGGGGATAAGTATACTTACCTACATTTGTAAAATACATCCAGATCTAGAGGTGAAAAATACTATGTAAGTGCTAAATATTATATTAGTAGTAAGAGCATTAAAAATTACTTCAAATATTATATGAACAAACTGTTGCCACAACTTTTATTTTATAGCTTTTGTGTTATACAGGAAGTAATCAGTCCATAAGAAAACTGAGATGAGGTGAACTTTTTATGCATATATAATTTTATAATTAGTTCCACATATTGCTTAGGAAAAATGTGACTGCTAATCACGATACTTAGCATTTTTCAGCTTTGATGTGCTTTGCTTTACTAAGTTAGTTAGTTAATTTTCTCAGCCACCCTGGCTATGTCTACACTTATAAAGTTAAGTTGACTCTGTTAAGTCAACTTAACAAGGTCGCCTTTAAGTCAACTTCAAGTCGACCTTGTTAAGTTGACTTATCAGAGTGGTTACACTTTAAGTTGACTTAAGTGGTCCTTGTTAAGTTGACTTAACAGTAGACATAGCCACTCACACTGGCTTTAAGTCAACTTAAGAAGTCAATTTAAGGCTTAAGTCGACCTTCAGAGGTGGTGTTATTAAGTCGACTAAAGCTGTTATTAAGTCGATTTAAGGAAGCGCTTAAGCCGACTTAATAAAAGCCCAGTGTGGACGCGGCATTGTGTAGGTCAACTTAAGCATCTTTAAGTAGACCTAAGTTGCCAGTGTAGTGCAACCCCTGTGAGATAGCTAAAGGCCTGAATATGGTGCTCTTATCTATATATCTAATCGAGAGATGTATATATGCACGGCGGGGACGCAGCTGCGTGCGCAGCAGCTGAATCCCCGTCTTGCTGAGGCCAGGCTGGGGAGATTCAAATCTCCCGCTCTGAGCATGCTCAGAGAGAGCTTGCTCAGGGTGAGAGCTGCCTGGCTGAGAAGCAGCTCGGCCGGATGTCCCTGCAGCTCCAAGCCTCTGGCCAGGTAAGGGGGCTGGGAAGGGGCTGGAGGGAGGCCTGGGGAGGGGTGGGGGGGGAGAAGGAGAGAGGCAGGGTTAGAGGGGTGTGTTGAATCCCCGTCTTGCTGAGGCCAGGCTGGGGAGATGCAAATCCCCCGCTCTGAGCATGCTCAGAGAGAGCTTGCTCAGGGTGGGAGAGGCCTGGCCCAGAAGCAGCTCTGCCGGCCGGCCGTGCAGCTGCGAGCCTCCGGCTGGGTAAGGGGGCTGGGAAGGGGCTGGAGGGAGGCCTGGAGAGGGGTAGGGGGGGACAAGGAGAGAGGCAGGGTTAGAGGGGGTGGGGAGCTGG
>ML685791.1:14917858-15039288 GCA_007922175.1 Pelusios castaneus
GGTGATTACCATTTTTCAATTTGCGATTCTTTAGAGAATCGGGGGTTTACTGGTTGATTCTAAATAGCTCTTGACTGTGAGCCTGACTCACCACTGTAGGGCAACCAGATGTCCCAATACTCAGGGATTTTTCTTATATCAGCACCTATTCCCCCACACCACCCCGATTTTTGACACTTGTTATCTGGTCACCCTGCGCTAATGTATTATTCTAAGTTATGCTGCTGTGGGAGTAACAAAATGATGTAACAAGCCCTTTGTTTATGCTTACTGGAAAGTGGATGAAGTAGGACGTAGGCTGGAAGCATTTCTGAAAGACAAAGCTAATCATAAAGAAGGCTTCAATAGGATAACTCAGATGAGTCAGTAATATTTGGAATATTTGCTTGCATGTTATTCTAACCATCTTGCAATAAACAAACACTCAGGCCCAAAAGATCATGCTGGGATCCTTCTACAGACATCTGGCTGTAAAATATTTTCATAGATAATTTCAAGCTAGCAACATCTTTGACTTTTTCTGATTATCATGTTTCTGTTAAATTATACATTAGTTTTTCCTCTCACCTCACCTTATAGATATCTGAATATTTGAATTCTAAAAGGACAGCCATGGTAATCTCTAGTGGTTTGGATGAAGATGTATATTTGGCTTAGGAAACAGGCATGGGGATTCTTCATATAACATATAAGCAAACACCATAAATCTACAATATACATTATATCAAGTATTCACTCTACAAAGATGCTGCCTACAGCAGTTGAGAGGTCACTGGGAAACTGCTTAGATTCCTAGAAAATGGAAAGTAGAATTATCTTTTGCTTCCCTGCACTGATGGTTCTGAGGTAGCAGCATTTAAAGTCTTCCAACCTCAGTATGTTCCGCACCTTCCAGCTCAGTCCTTTTAATTGATGGGACAAGGAGCAAAACTTCGAACAAATGAAAACAATCCATGTGAATTATTAGATATGTAGGGTGGGAAGGGACTTTTTATTCTTTTATTATCATTTCTCATGTATTCTTTCCATTGTGTTCCTACCGCAGTCAGAGAACAAGAGACAAGCTCTTCTATAACTAATTAATACCTATAAATTCACATAGACTGTAATAGCAGTCTATAGTGACTCATGGATAAAACATGTGCTTCCTATTTCAAAGGTTATAAATTCAAATCCTGTTCATGTTCTCCTTTCATTAAAATGCCTAATAACTTTTCACCCTCAATACAATTATATAGTATGTCAGTTAATTCTTACCACTTTTCTTAAGCAATGACAAAATAGACATAGTATCCATTAAAAACTATTTAAAATAATATAAAATTATTAGGTGTTTAAATAGTTCAGTAAATGAGGCACAATTAGAACTAAATAGTTTCCTTATTATAGAACTAATTGTTGTCCTCTGATAAGTCCCTCCCTAAAGTTGTTATCCAGTTCCCACAGGCTTCAATGTTTATTAATTGGCGATACAAAATAGAGAGGAGGTGAAGGAATTGAAATGGTTGAAAATGTCTTATGCGGGGTAATTAGGAAATAGGGATTTATGTATCAGTTTTTCCTTACCCCAGCCTGACCATGTCTTGTCCCTTCCTTCTCTCTTCATGCTGATCCTGGCAGCCTCCCATCCACAGGAAAGCCTTCCTATTCTACTGGAAAGGAGATTTCTGCAGATATGGAGAAGTCTGCATTAGTTTCCCAATTAAAGAAAAAGAGCTAATGGCTTAATGAAATAATAACTTCAAGCCTCAACATACCATTTTGCATAAATAACTCTCCAGCAGCCCAGGGGAGATGTGAGGAGCTAATTTAATGTTATGATACCATCTGTAAACAGGCAATAAAATCATTTAATAAAATAATAATAATGGTGATACAAGGAAAGATTAAAAACTGAGAGGAAATGGGGGCTGAGAACAGTGGAATCTCTTCCTTTTCTTTTTCTCTCCCTCTGGTAACATATTTTTCACGTGATTCCAGATGAAATTATTTGGTATATATGAAAAAAAAAATCTCCATATAAGGCAACCTTGTATATTTAAAGCATGATTCCTTAAAAGAAAATTTTACTCAACATATCAGAATAGCAAGATATTAATTAGGAAGCTACAAAAGTCGGCAAACAAACCCATTCTTTCCCAGAAGTGATTGCCAAAGTGAGGGTGGGTCGTCCGACTTTTAGCCTGTTGTGTATCACTGTAAGTTTCTCACGATATGTTAAGCCCTTAGGGGTACTAAAATGAAAAATGTATTGTCATTATTTTTCATGGGTTAAATAAAGGGGCTTTAAACTGTATCTCTGTTGCTACAATTTTCCATGCATGAGGTGATGAGAACTGTGCATTACGGAAGCAAGCAAGGGGAAGTAGTCAAATATATATTTAGCCTTCAATCCTGCAAAGCCTGTAGCACATGAATCATTTTATACACAGGAGTAGTCCCATAGAAGTAAATGGGACTGCTTATGAGTGTTAAACTCCACACATACATATGTCTTTGCAGGATGGCAGTATGAGTTACCAGTGGTTGTAATTAAAGATAAGCAAGATTGTTGCTAGTGCATGTAAAGGAGAACAGCAGAGTTGATGCGGTATTTTGGTTATGAGTTACTATCATTATATATTTATACTGATAGTTATAACTATGAGGAGTTAACTTTCCTTTCCATGGAACCATTAAGTTAACATTAAATAAAAACATACATACATTGAATGAAATATATAGATGCTGTGCCCAGCATATTGAAGATACCCATTTGTAAGTACCAGTTAATAATGACTGAAATTCATTATCTTGTATTTTAAGTCATACAACATATTATTTGATGTGAGAAAAAAGGATTCATTAAAATCATTTTATGTGATCTTTTATAGATTTAGATTTTAAGACGAGAATGAGCCACTATGAACATATAGTCTGACCTCCTGCATAAAATAGGTCATTGTCTTTCCTTAAATTAACTACTGGTTAAAGTCCATTAGCCATTGCTGAACTCAAGTCAAGTATATTTTTCAGAAAAAGTTCCAATCTAGGTTTAAAAATTTCCAGTGATGCAGAGTCCACCGACATGAACTCAGTAATGAAGCCTCTATTCTTGTCCTAAGATTTAACAATAACCACAAGGAGGTTTGGATATGGCTGAGGATATTTCATGCTAGTTTTGGCATGCCTTCTAAAAGATAAGAGCCTCCTCCACCACATCTTTGTCTAATGCAATCATGCACAAATTTGGCATCATCACTGCTAAACTGAGAACTCAATTATTTTTTCATTAAATAAGAAGCAACTTGTTGTGTATCTCATACTTAGAATATTGCTTCTGATGAAACAATTTCTCTCTTTCTGATGAAGATTTATATAGCCAGGGTACTAACAAGCTGTCTCATCTGTTATACTTAATTAAAGTGTAGCTTTATCTGTGACCATGTTATTCACAAAATCCAGGCCCTCCCATATTTTAATTTAAGCAATGTGGCGTACTGAAGGAATGTTCTTTATCGCTTGCATGGTCTAGTGCCAAATGATAGCTCATTATTTTTCAATAGATGTTTTTACACTAAAAGAATTAGGGGTGATTGTCCTTATTAGATAGTTAAACAGTGCTGCTGGGCAAATACAAACCAGTACTGTGCAGTGGAAGATAAGCAGTGAAAATGATTAATGTTGTAACTTACTGGACATTCAATTATTTAAGAGAGGATTGTAGAATATTTGCTTTTTTATGCTTGAAAGATGGCTGGGAGTGACAAAAAATGTTTGGCTAAAGAGATGTATGAGCATATTGTACGGGATCATTTTTAAAATGCATCCAGATGGTGCTGACATAAGGGACATGGAGCATATTAGGCACTACAAACACCACCAACTCAAACACTGTCAGTGAGTTCACAGAAACATTAGTACTTTTAGGAAAATTCAATCCCTCTTCACAACCAACATCCAACAAAATAAAACAAAACAAAACATTCATGTGTATTATGAATTAAGGACCAAATCTTGGTCTTATCAAAATCAGTGGTTAGAGTCCCCATTGACTCTGATGGCCCAAATCCTATTCTTTTCTCTACTGGAACACAAAACCTGAAAAAAGCAGTGGAATCAGTATGGTTTCACTTGCAGAGGGGCCGCTAATAGATCCTGTGGAGAAGTGAAGTGGCTGGCCTTTGTGGGCTGGAGCTGAGTTCTGCAGAAATTTCATAGATGATAATATGTAAGGGTGCAGAGTTGGATTAACCAGCCTGGGAAACCCCACCGCAGGCCCCTTGCTGCCCCCCATCACTGGGGGGAACCCTGGGGCCAGAAGGTGATCCCGCCCCAGCCCTGCTCTGAACAGTCTGCCCAGGGAGTGGGAGGGCCGGCTGGCAAGAGGCGTGGGGGCCTTCAAAGTAACTCCCCCAAGACCACATGCTGTGTAAGGCTGAGCTGGAGTGGCTGTGCGGTGGCGGGCTCTCCATGAGTCAGCTGGCCCCGCCCCCCGGGCAGAGCGAACAGGAGCTGGCCCACCCCACTCCACCCCCAGGAGTGGGCCAGCTGGCCCAGGAGTGGGGTGAGCACTCAGAGCCCAGCCTCTGGCCCCAGAAGCCCCCTCCCCAGCACTGGCAGGGAAGGAGTCCCTAAAGCCCCTGCGATAATCTTGTCCTGTAAGAGCGTTAGGCAGGTAGTAAAACAGGTATGGTAGTAGATCCAAGCTTAGATGGATGCACCAGCCAAATCTCAATGATTAGGGTTCTATTAGCATCCCATTATCTGTGCACTGGAGGAGAGTGCAATCACTCACTGAGCATCGTTGTACACAGATCATTTATTTGGGCTTGCAAAATGATGACACATTTGGTCACCTGAATACAGAAAAAAAATAGCAAATTTCATTACTTGACTATCTGGCATATGCAGACTTTCTGGGGAAAAAAAGACAAAGCATCGTTACATATAGGAAAAGAAAAAAAACAGAATTGTCCTCTATTGTTCTTATTTATTTTTGTAGTAGCACGAAGAAAACCCATTCTGTTGTGCACAGAAAAAACATACAATTAAAAAAACCTTATCACAAAGAAACAAAACCTAGTAGGTGGGTGTAGAATATAACTGTGGAGGAAGAGGAAAGACAGAGGTGATGGTAATAGAAACACAAGGCTGAAAGTAGTAGCTAAGACCATGAATCTAGAAGCATATGCATGTCCTTAACTTTATCTATATGAGTAAAGTTAAGCATGTATGTATGTGTTTGCAAGGTCACAGCCCATATGTACATTGGAATTTCAAGATTTTTTTTTTAAATAATCCAGTTGTGTATTTGTTAATATTTTGTTCACCTCATTTTATATTTGTCAAGTGATGAGGCTTCCACCCTCACAGAGAATAATAGATTTCATGGTAGTTTTGTGATTTCATTGCATTATTCCAAATTCTGCCCCTTTCTTCTATTAAGATCAAGAACTCCTCTCTCTCTTTGGGATTTACACCTTTTAACTACTTACAATGGCACAAATATCCTCCATTCATCAAGTGATATCTCTTAAGACAATATAAGCTACTGCATATTTTATGCTTCTTTTGTTTGTATTTATTTTTGTATTGCTACTGCACCATCCAAAGTCTGTCAAAGGCTATGTCCATACTAGTAATTTAGGTCGACTTAAGGAGGTTTAAGTAGTCCTAAATTACTCCCTGTCTACACCAGCCTTTCATTAAGTCGATTTAAGAAATTCCTTAAGTCGACTTAAGGAGGGTGTGGACGTGGAGTAACCCTTAATTCGACTTTATTAAGTCGACTTAAAGGTGGTTAGGTCGACTTAACAAAGTAGACTAAGTCGGCTTAAAGTTAACAATAGTTAAAGTTAAGTCGACTTAGTCCACTTTGTTAAACCAACTTGATAATGTCAACATAAAGTTGACCTTATTAAGTTGACTTAACAAAGTCAACCTAACTTTTTCTAGTGTAGACATAGCCAAAGAGCCTAACTCGAAGAACAAAATAGAGTGGCAAAGTAAATAAGGAACATGCAAGTCAGTGAGATAAAATGGGCAAAGCAATGGATCGTTCTAAAAACAAAAATTTTAAAAAGTGATCTTGAATTTAAACTAAAGAGAGTGTTAGTAGCCTATTTAATTATCTTTTGACCTAGCACATTACAATTTTATTCTAAAAGCTGTCACCTTTCAGGTAAATGTAACTCAAACTGTTTAAAGCAATAACAAAGTAGTGCAATAAGAAAGCTATGAAGACAAGCTGAAAGGAAAACTTATATAAATACCTCTCAAACACTGAGGACAAAATTAAAAGAATTGATCTATAGAGAACAGGATGGGACTCAAAGAAATGAGAAAACCGAATTATGAATTTCTGCTTGAATCAGGGCTAAGGAACTAGAAACTGGTAGCTTCAGATGAAGACTTTGGAGCTTGCCAAAGACTCTTGGTGGGATTTGTGTCATACGCCAGTTAAAATAATCCTAATATCAGAATCTGTTCCTGAAATCCTCATTCCATCAAAATTCCTTTTAACTTCGATGGGAGTTTTAAGAATACAGTAACAACAGGATCAGATTCTCAGTTCAAATCTCTTTGGCTATGTCTACACTCGCAAAGGTAGGTCAACTTTCTTAAGTCGACTTTCTAAAGTCGACTTTAAGTCGACCTTATTAAGTTGACTTAGAGAGTCTACATTAGACTCTCTAAGTAGACTTGATAGGTGGAGGGAGAGCCAGCCTTGCAGGGCTCGCTCTCCCCAGACCAGGAAGCCGCTTGCAGCTTGTCCTGGCGAGAGCCAGCTGGCTCTCCCCGGGACAAGAAGCCGGGCACCTCATCCCGGGAGAGCCAGCCCTGCATGGTTGGGTCTGCCAGGACTCAGGAGCGGCGGGCAGCTCTCCTGACTCCCTACTCCCTGGGACCGCTCAGGTCCCAGGGAGAAAGGAGGCGGGCTCCCTTCTGCCTGGGACAATTGCCAGCTCCGTGCTCCAGCTTACATAGGATTTACTCTGTCAGCTGGAGCGCGCTCCTTTCTTACTGGGACCCCATGGGTCCCGGGGAGAAGGGAGAGCGGGGCTCCCTTCTGGCTGGGACAAATTGGGTCCCAGGGAGAAGGGAGCTGCAGCCTGAACTCCCTTCTAGCCAGGACCCAATCGGACCTGGCCAGCAGGGAGCCCCGCATTCTCTTCTCCCCAGGACCCGCGGGGTCCGGGCAAGAAGGGAGCATGCCCCAGCTGACAGAGGAAACCTCCGGGTTTCCTCTGTCAGCTGGGGCGCGGGGCTGGCAATTACTGGCCCCATGCTCCAGCTGACCGGAAACCCTGGGGTTTCCTCTGTCAGTGGGGCTCCCTTCTCCCCAGGACCCCATTGTCCCAGGCAGAAGGGAGCCCATGCTCCTTTCTCCCTGGGACCTGAGCGGTCATGGGGAGAAGGGAGCCCAGAGAACCGCTCGCCACTTCTCAGTCCCAGCAGAGCCAGCTGTACACCGGCTGGCTCTCGCCAGGACGAGCCGCCCGCCTCCCGGGCTTTTCAGCCAAGGTTCCAGCAGGGGATCTCCTCCCGCTGGAGCCCTGGCTGGGGAGCCCTTCTCCCCAGGACCGCGGCTTCCCTGGCAGGGAAGCCACGGGTCTGGGGAGAAGGGAGCAGGCGCTGCCCAGGGGACAAGGGAGCCACAGTGGCTCCCTTCTGCCAGAGAGCCATGCAGGGCTCCCTTGTCCCCCCTGCCCTAAGTCAACCAAGTCAAATTAGGGCATCTACACTGGCTAAGTTGACTTAATAAAATCAACTTAGACACTAGTTCGAATTATAACGATGTGTTATTAATTCGAACTAGTTTTTCCTTAATTCGACTTAAGGAGCAGCTTAAGTCGAATTAAGGAAAGCCCAGTGTAGGTGTGGAGTAAACTAAGTCGACTTAAGCCTGCTTAAGTCAACTTAATTTATAAGTGTAGACGCACCCTTTGACTAGGTAACCAGTTCTCAGGAAAATGCTTTGGAACATCAACTTGAATGATACTGCACCAGTAATTCTTTTAATATCCCAAAGGCATTAAGAAATGTATTTACTGCTGCTAAATGCAAGAAGGTAAACCAAAGTGAGGAGAATGTATAATTGGACCCTAAGAATCTCGGGTGAAATCCCAGCCCTATTAAAGTCAATGGGAATTTTGCCATTTAATTTTAAATGTGGCCAGGATTTCACCTCAGACCCAGAGGGCTAAATCCTTCTTCCACTTACTTACGGTGTGAGCAATTCTTTCCCCTGCCATTAACATCTAATGGATTACTCATCTGAGTAATAACTACTCAGAGGAATAAGGCCTCTGAAACCAGAGCCCATTGAAATCATTGAGAGTCTTTTCCATTGACTTCACTAGGTTTTGGATCAGGCTCTAAATAAGATATTACAGAAAACAGTGCAGACATTTTATGGTAAATACATTAAAACATTCAGTCAGAAGGCAAATAACAGAGGGAGAGAGAAATTAGGAAACATAAAACAGAGAATGCATTTGTAAAGATATGTAATTTATGCCTCAGGGGAGCTGTGAAACACACAACTGAAGGCCAAGTGTCTCTAGCATCCAAGGCATGTATACATATCTTTGTGATCACACACACTGTTCATTATTCCACTTGCACAATGCCATTTTTGTTACAATTTATATCAGGGACAAAATAATGTGGAATGCATATTTTAAAAGCTTTTAAATTGTATGCAAGACTGTGTTAACTGTTTTAACTCCTTTTTAAGTAGTAATGATTTTAATTGTTTTTCTTTTTAAAACATTCTGAATGAATGCCATTGCACTATTAGAATGATCCTCTTTCTCTGTGGGGATATACAATGGTTCACTTCGAGTTTTCAGAATCATTCCATACAGTGATTGCATCCATGAGAATAATCAGCTCCTTTATTATGTCTTCATTAACCTTTAACCCCCAGTTTCCTATTTCCTGTGTATCTGTTGGCTGAATGTATATATCAACTCTATGGTTACTTTTGCATCATAATACTAGCACCCTCTGCTGTATGTATCTAAAATCTGCCGGCTTTTGAACTCCTTAGGAACTGAAAAATTGTAATAAGAATCAGAGAATGAATGCCAAAGAATAATGAAAGAATAATGATAGAGATCAGAATGGAGATGCACATGGAGATAACCTAAATATAACCCTGAATATGTCAGAAATAGAATTAGAAACAAGAGCTTGAGAAAGAGAAAACACAAGGAAAAACAAAACAGTTACACCATAGTTAATACAAGTAATTTAAATATTTGAACTTTATTTAACACAATAATTGTTAAAAAAAAAATCAAAGATGATTTGAAAGGGGTCCTTTTCTAATAAGCACTTATACATACCTTAAAAAGTGATTTGCTTCCCTAAGTATTAGTTATTTAAAATCAATTAAAATGATCATTTAAAGTCACCCTTCAGGCCAATTCTATTGTTCTCATCTTAAGGGCTGATCCTGCAAGCAATTAGGCCTCATGTGTACGCCTGTGCCTGTCCATATGTAGTTGTAAGGTCAAGGCCTTGCTTACATCAGTAGTCCCATTGCACCCAATTTCTTTCTGCTCTCTGCCTAGCTGCTCCCTGCAGAAACATCTTGGGCACAGTTCCTGTGTGCCCCCAAGTACCCATAGCTGCTACGTGGATGGTTCTGATCCAGGGAGTGGATGGGGTATGCTTGGAGGCTTAATCCCTCTTAAGCCTTCTGCATGTCTAAGCAAGTTCTGGCACAATCTAACTCTATATGATTCCTAACAATGGAGTTAGTCTTTTTAAATGCACTAGTCCATGTCCAACTGTTATAAAACATTGCATACATTGCTTAAGCATTTATTGGTTACTAGATTTCAAATTATATTAGATTAAACCACATAGTAGAATAGCATTCCCTATATATATATATATATATATATATATATATATATATATTGAAATCACACATACACAGTTATAGACTCATAGGCTATGTCTACAACTTGCTAAAATTAGTTCGAATTAGTTAGTTCAAACTAAGCAAGTGCCATTCATTTCAATGGCCGTTTAGTTCGAACTAAGAAATTAGTTTGAATTAACATGGCCACATTGGCTAATTCAAACTAGTTAGTTCGAATTAAAGCCTTACTTCTGAAGCCCTATTCGAACTTATTAGTTCGAATTAAGGAAGCCCTTAATTTGAACTAACTAAAGCCTAGTGTAGTCATGGCTTTAGTTGGTTCGAATTAAGCCTCCTTAATTCGAACTAACTTGCCAGTGTAGACATAGCCTAGGATATTCTAATCTCTTTCTTTCTCTCTCTTATAGATGCTATTTGACTTTAATTTAAGTGAATAGAAGTGGGCCAGAATCAGTGAAAATCACTGTATAGTAGTGATTAGGAAACTCACCCAGTAGATGGGAAACCTCTGTTCAAATCACTTCTCCTTATCAGGAAGAATGTGTATTGAATCTTGGTCTCACATCCTGGGTGACTAGTACCCAAATCAGAAGGGACCAATATGATCATCTAGTCTGACCTCCTGCACAATTCAGGCCACAAAACCTAACCCACCCACTCCTGTAATGAACCTCTAACCTATGACTGAGTTATTAAAGTCTTCAAATCATGATTTAAAGACTTTAAAATGCAGAGAATCAACCAGCAAGTGAGCATTGGGTCTCTTAAGGCTGCTGTTTTCTGAGATTCTCTAAGTGCACTTTTGCCAATTTTCATTATTTTACCTTGAGCCTTGTAATATTTGGAATTTTATTTTAAAGCTCAGCTCTGGGACTCACATGATCAGGTGAAAATCTCAGCTTTAATTTTAAAAATAACTTTATAGTCCTTGTAGGTAACAGAAATAACCTTGAAAATGTGAAATGAGTATAACCTAAAGGCTCAGAAACCAGAGGGCAAAGAGAACCTCTCAGGACTATTTGAGGTTTGACACATGATTTTTAAACAAATGGGACTTGCAATACAATGCTTTCCAAAAACCAAAGAGAAAGCTTGAATAATTTGTGAATGTCATCTGAACCCAGAGATGGATCACTGCCTTACAATAGATGTGGTTTTGATCTATGGCATTATTTATATCTCATGGCAACATTGATTCCTAACTGCTACTTATTTTTCTCCTCTTTCTGTCTGTCAGTCACTTGAATGCTCTCCTCTCCTTCTGGGTTGCTGACCCAACTTTTCCCTCTCTCCCACCTCTATAGCCGCTCTGCTTTTCTATTACATTTCTTGCTGGTTGCAAAGCTTGGAAGTTGTATTTTCCATTAAAAATAGTATTGGAAATTCATAGCATATCACCATTTGCTTATTTTAACAGAAAATTTATACTCTAGATCTTATGCCTGATAACTCTAATAGGAACCTCCTGCTGGCCACAGATATCAGAGATACTGGCCACATTTGGGTTTGTAACCATATGTGAACAAGTTTTCAAACACCATCATTATTAAATACAATTATGTGGTTTACATCCACACCTGTGGGCAATAGGCTTGCAGTGTGTTACAACTAGGTTCACAAGACAGCAAGTAGGAAAAATCAGGATGGGGGCAGGTAATAGGCACCTATATAAGAAAAAACCCTGAGTAGCAGTAGTCTCCCTATAAAACTGGTCACCCGTGTCTGTGCTCATGACCCATACTTTAGACTTGGTACAGGATAAATAACAGGTTGACATGGGACTTATAAATCATTTGTATCTAACCTAGGAGCCAGAGACCACTTATATGACATTTAAAAACAATTATTTTAAGGAAATGTGTATTTGATTATGAGTTGAAAATCTATTCCTAAACCACATCCTCCACTGTTTAAACTGAGGTGTTTGAATAAAGAACTATCTCTCCATTTGTATCCCATTACTTTCCACTGCAGTCCCAGGGGCAGTTCTGATGTGAGCTTTGACTGCCATCTCTTCCTGGCACAGCTGCTCAACAGCATTCTGTTGTTATCACAAGGGAGGGAAGACAAAGCCCCTCTGGCAACTCCATTACCTGCTTCCCTGCCAGGTTATGGAATCCCCATATCCAGAAGAATAGGAGCTTGACTAACTATGCTAGAGTCAAAGGGACAGCCTAATGAATAGTGTCTCCCCTCTTCCACTGTTCAAAGGAGCATTCCATTGACTTCACGAGCTTCGGACTAGGCCCATTAGGCCCAATCATGCACCACTGAAGACAAAAGGAGTAGGATTGTGGAGATATCAACATATAGTCACAGTATGAACCTCAATACACAATAAATCTACATCATGCATATTGTCAGGTGGGGGATCCAGGCCTTTTCTGGAATTTGAGGGACAGCCTTGTATCACACAAATGCAATAGCAATAACTTTGTTCAAATGGGTAACTAAATGAATCATTAATACATTCAGAGTATTCACAGTGAAACATGAAACTACCCAAAGTCTGAGCAAAAAAAATGGATAAAATTTAAACACAAGCTAATTTTGACATTCCAAATTTAGTGAGTTTGGAATTCAGAATTGTTTTGTGTGTTACATGAGAAAATAATTGTTTCATTGAATTGTGCACTTGAAAGTCCAGGTACACTATAGTAGGGCATATACTTGCTCTCCTTTTCATCTAGTTTTTCTTCCCTTCTCCAACAGGCTAGGCTAGAGTCCCTGTTGTTTTAACCACCCCAGCTCCTTTATTTACAGTTCTTCCATGCAGATATCCTTCTTCCCAGTCATACAGAAACTGGCCCTAGCACCACCTTCTCAGAGCTTGCTTGGGACCTAGTATTCCTTCTACCTGAACCATACTTCCATCTTTTGTGGCTTCCAGCCCAGATCTATTTATCCTTCTGAGTCAAGTCCCCGGCAGTTCCTCCTTACCTCATTAGGCCCAGGTGTGACTCAGCCCTAATTCTCAGGCAACTGCACAAGCCCCTTTAGCCAGGGCTCACCAAGACCCTGTGGGCTCTATCCCCTCTGCTACATCCACAAGTATGAAATGTTTAAATTTTCCCATTTTGCACAGTTACAATAATATTTAATGTTGAGGATTTCACTTTTTTCATTTAGAGTTTTTTAACAGTGAAGTTAACAGTTTGTCCATAATTTTAATAGAATATTACTTTTAAAGATTGTTTTTGTAAACTTAAGAAAAGCTTTTCATGAACTGGTGATTAGATACCAGTACAGTTTTGTCCAACTCTCAGGGACCTTTTCCAGATCCTTGCTTCACACAGCATGTGTCCCCTATGATTTAATTCAGTTGCAATTCAAACAAGTGCCATGCGGATTTTTGGTAGCCACTCCATTTGGTAAATAAAGATTGAGCAATGCTCAGGTGAATCTGGAATTGTGCTAGAGCTTTCTAAGCTAAAAGTTGCTTTCTGCATTTCTTTTATACAATATGTAATTCAATATGTAGTAAACTGCCCAAAATGTCACTGTGCTAAAAACCAACTTCATTTTGTCAAAAAGACAAATTTCATTATATTCATGGACAGAAAAAAAAATATGTGCACCAAACTCTGCTAACAATCAACATGCCATTTACTATTTAAAATAAATAATTCAGTGCTTGATTTTTGTAGACAAAAGCAGAAAAGTTTGTATCACAGCATGAGTTGGCCGTTTAAAGAGGTTGGGACTCAGCTGCACCCTGTCCTAGAATCTGTCCACTTTCCCAGGTGAAAGCAATAAGTTCTAGAGTCACATGGCAGAAGGTGGTGATTCAAAGCCAGACCTGGGTGTATTTAAAAGGCAGCATGAGTTTAGAGATTGTTAGTGGTAAGAAGTGAGGAATAGGTTCTTCTATGCTTCTAGGAAGATGAGCTGGGAACTTGAAGCCTGGATGTTAGTCAATGGGAGGAAAGCACCAATAGGAAGGAGTTCAGAGGCTAGCTTTAACTCCAATGGGGTGGGTCTGGGGAGTGAAACCTGGTGGGAATAGATAGGCTCATCCAGAAAACTTGTGCTCAGAGTAGGAACATGGTGTATATGTTGAACTTACATTACACTCTTTTTTTAGGAAGGAATGAAACTCACTCCCTGAAGAAAAGGGACTGAAATTCTGTGGCTGCTGAAAGTTCTTTAGCACTCTAGCCAGTGAGTTCTCCTAGGCTGAATAGTGCCCTCGTTCATTGGAGGTATTCTCTGTTACATCCTGCTCCTAAGAAGAATGGAATGGTGGTGAGAACAGAGTGATACGGCTGGGGGTCCCCAGTGTAGTGCCACTTCTGTATAAAGCCATGCAGAGAGGTAAAAATAGCCCAAGGCAATGACTGAGGATTATGTTCCACAGACCCCCCTCATTCATGGCATAACATGAAATCTGCTTCCTCAGGCTACCCAGAATTTCAGCCTCACTAGAGAATGATCAAAAGCAGGGTTCATTTGTACAATGAAGTGAAGGGTTGTGCCACTACTGCAATGTCCTTCTGTTGATTTCAATCTGCTTTTTCACTTTTGAATATTAAGCAATCTGCTTCTGTCATAAACCAAAATATGGAACTGGAAACTTAAGAGAACAGAGTCCTATTGTAAATGTAAATATTTGATTTTTATGTGCCACATATAAAAGACAATTTCTCTTATGACCCAAAACATGCCTGAATAAAAAATCCTAACTCATGAGAGAGGGCCACTGTATTAAAACCACATTTCTCCAACAGAATATTTGCATAATCATAAACATGCCAAGAATTCACTGATATTAAAATACAGCACAGTTATGAACAGAGTAATTAAATTACAATTTTAAATATGTGAACCATCTATACTTTAATGTAAATGACAGTGCTTCCCTGGGAATATAGATGATGGGTTTAGTATTAGGCAGTAAAATACAATCTTCCTAAAGCTCTGCTTATCTTCTAGTCCATAATATCACATTCGATTAGTAGAACACTCCCCTGGCCTCAGCTTTATTCTTATTCCTGAGCACTGCACTTACACAGCACCGCTGTTGCTACAAAGACATCACAAAGTGCATGCTCTCTAGAGTCCATAATGAAAACAAAAATAATGCAAAACACAACAAAAGAACTATGTGAACTGGAGGTGGAAAATGAAAAATAAGAAATAAAAGTATGCTAGGTGATCCCCTCCAGGATCATTCTGGGTGAGTTAGTGAGGGGCTCTACATTGAGTATGTGTTATATGATCTATACTCTCCTGTGCTTTATTGGTAACAGAAATTAGACTTACCAGTGTGTGAGCGTTGATAGCTTCACAACGATTGTGTGCCACTGGGAGAGTTAAACTGTAAACCAGAAGCTCCTCAGAGTTGGAATGGAGTTTTGGGAGAGGGATGTGTTCAAATACCTAGGAGCCTGAAGACTCAGTTCTGTCAGTCAAGCTGGCAGGGTTCTCTCTGCCTGCTCTGCAGCAGCTTAATCAGGTGCAAAATGTCTCTCCCTGCAAGTTCCCCCTAGAATTCCTTTCTAGACTTGTTTGGGTCACCTGCTTCTTTTGTTGTTCTTCTGGAACTTTCCATGATTCAACTCCCCTCCTGTCTTCTCCCAGCTATCACAAGCCTATTGTCCCAAGAGACTTGTTTTTTAAATTATTGAGTGTTGACCACCCATTATTGTCCCAGGCCAGGCAGAAACATAATACAACCCAGCCAGCTCATGGTGGATTATCATACATATAGCTTTTTCCATGACAAAATCATTTCCTGATTCAATTTCATAAAATTATCCACAATTCAGAAGCTTCACACCTCTGGCATTGACTAGCTTGCTCCTGGGGAGAAAACCAGTACACTCCAAATGGGGAAGGGGAAGAAAGAGGCCATTTCCTAGAAAAACACTGCTCTGCAGCAATGGGACATGAGCTTCTACTGAGGGGATCTTTTGCTTCCAGGAGGGAGGAAAAACCATGGGCAAGGGCTTAAGTAGTCCACAGGCACTGGCCTTCTTACACTGTGTGCTTGGTGGGAGGAGTAAAGACTTTAACTCCACTATGACCACACCCCAAATGGAGATCCTATTTGAAAGGACCGGGAAGTGACCATGGGGAAGGTGAGCAAGTGGGCCAGCCAAACAGAGGCTGGTATATGCAAATTCACTCTCAAGACCCTGAGCCATGACCTGGTAGAGAAAGAGAGCCCAAATCCTCCTAGCCATCCTAGAGATATTACTGTTTGGCCTCAAGGAGGACAGTCCCAGAAGTCTGGGACATCTTGAACTGACAGACTGGAATTGGAGGCCAAGACAGCTAGGCCTACTGTCTGAACAAACCATCCTACTAGACAGCACAACCTGTTTTTTCCCCAAGATCAATATGATTTTAACAGTCCAATGCCATGAAATACCTTCTCTGGAGCATTTGATATCCACTTAGTGTGATGTTGTGCTATAAATTATATATTTTTGTCACTATGTGCTAGTGAAATGGAGCAACATTATGATGCCTGAGTTTGTCTATAGGACAGTAAAGTAATAACTATATAGTGGGCAGTTGCAAATATGAGAGATGTAATGGTGTGGGGACAGAATCTTTGAAGGCCACAGACGTATAGCAGAGGTAGGCAAATGGGTGGTAGTTGAATGATATTTGCACTAAATTCAAATCTGACTGTGAAATATCAGCCGGCAACACTTCTTTTCTCTTTTCCTCATCAGTGGCTTTGCTGGTGCTGGACAGGCAGGGCCAATGCCCCGAATCTGGCTGGGACCTGTGGCCTGGCCCCCGCAGCCACCAGATCCAGCCTTGGCCATGGCTGGGAACTCGGCGCCCAACCACCGCCCAACCCGGCCCCGACTATGTTCCCAGCTGGGAACGAGGCTGCTGCTGGTAGTGCTGGCCCAATCTGGACCTGGTGACCCGGCCAAGGACACCGGGCCCAGCCGCTGCCTGCCAGTGGCAGGATCCAGCCCCAGAGCCCCGGCTGAAGTCCCAGCCGCCAGTAGGCGGTGGCAGAATCTGGCCCCTGGAAAGAGCCTAATCTGATCCCCGGGACACAGGGCCCCCGAAGGCGGGAGCCTGATCCAGTCCCAGGGATGGATTGGGCCATGGACAGGGCTGGATTGGACCCCGAACCTTTTCTTGGGTCAGCAACACCCCTGCTTCCCGTAGGACTCCTTTCACAAATAGATGCAGGGTCCCCATCTTATCTATCTCTAGAAGAAAAGCCAGTGACCTCCCTCAAATGCACTTCCAGCTCTTTTCAAGGGGAAGTGGGCTGACCTCATTGTCTTTTCTGGCCTCTTCAGGGTGCAGCTGTGTGGCCCAGTCCCCACATTCTCTATTCTAAAGATAGAACAACAATAACAAAGTAGGAATGTTGGTACCTCAGATCCACTCAAAATATTTTTGGATGGGGTCAACATCTGCAAACATACCTCAAGAAGTGTTCCCTGCACGTTTTTTCAGGCCATTAATATAAGTGTGTGTGGGGGGGAGGGTGTCTCTTCCTTTATTCACCCCATTATCAGAAAATAACATGTTTCCATTCATAGCTTTGCTTGGTTGTCATATAAAAGAATATAATCCTATGTAATAGGGTCCAATATCTGTGTTGCTAAGCAACATTATGCTGTAGCTCCTGCTGTCATTTGATCCTACTGCAATTTACACAGCTGATGGCTTTCAATCACTGGAACTGTAAGACTTAAAACTAATTCCACCAGGGTAGGGGGGAGAGAAGCAGAAGTACCATCAAAGGCTCTGGGGCTGAGAGAGAGGAGGCAAATTGAAACAGTAGCAATTTATGAAGGGAATCATTTAGGAATAGTAGTGCAGGGAAGGAGGTCATCACATTTAAAGGTTCTATAAAATGGAGGAAAGGAGTAAGAATAAGTTGAATGAGCAACACATTCCAAATCTGTTATTAAATCAAAGAGAGAAAGAACAGAGTTAATCTATATGTTGTGGGATTCAGTTCTTTGTTCTAATTAATATGTTTTCTCTTTTCAAAATAATCTGTCAATATTGCAAAATAAGTTTCTAAACACACACACACACACACACACACAAGGAACACTATTAGATAGTTTGTTATAAAATATCAGGAGATTTTGGAGGCATGGATTCATATCCTCCTTGTCTATGTAATAAATGAATATGAGACAATGATCTATCTGAGCTCCTTTTAGTTCATGTCACAAAACAATGACGCACATTCATACATAGTGCAATGCACAACAGGAACGGAGGGATTGCCAGACCAGAGTAAAGATTCACAAGTATGACATAAGAGGAAGAGTTTAAAAAGTTGAAAACCAGGGAGAGCTTCAGTATTACATACAAAGTCCAAAAGATACCCCAGAAAAAAAGGAAGAGATTGCTGATTATTTATTTATTTTAAATACTCTGGAAAAAAATCATAATGCAGCAGCACTTTAGGATTATTTCAGAACAAAACAGTACTGAAAACACTAGGAAACTTGATTAGGTTCAGTTTTGAACATGGACACAACTCAGCTTTTGTCACAACTTACCACACTTTTCCCCATCTCTGGACTTGTACATGTTTTCAGGACGGAGTTTTATTTTGATTTGAGAAAATAACCTGTGACATTTGGTCATACTGCTAGAGCCAGAAAACCTACAGAACCATGAGAAACCTTGCAAACAATTTGCAGTGCAGGCTCAGTAGAACTCACTTTTGAATTTCAGTGTCTCTGTAATGTGTTAGAAGGAACTCAAAACTTAAACTGAAAGTTAAGGTAAAACTGTGGAAACTAAAATATTGGACAAGAAACTTCACATTTAGTGGAAGACAGATAAGAAGACAAACTGTAAGATTAATCCAAGCCAGATGCACATCCCTAGCATCTGGGTATTGAGTATGGATCAAAACTTTATGCCCAGACCTATCTTAAATGAAAACACATGCAAAGGAAATATGATATGTTTAACAGCATGCCACATGCGAGATTTGATTGTATTCAATAAATAGATGTGATCAGAATTTTACTGAAGCAAGAAAATTGTCCTGAGACATGATAGGTCTATTAAATCCATTAACTGTAATGTATTTCTGGTCTAGTTTCTTGACCACATTACTGATAATTGGGAACTCCTGAATTTACTGACTTGATGGAATCATTTCATGGTAGCAAACACTATGAAAGATGGTATTTGGAGGACTGGGTCCTAGGAGGCTAGATAACAGCAATATTTCTGAAACTAAGGATGTTCGGCTATATCTACACTAGAAATGCTAAGTCGACTCTATTAAGTCAACTTAACATGGTCGACTTAAACTCGACTCTCTAAGCTGACTGGCTAGGTCGACAGACTCCTTGGGACAAGGGGAGCCACGGCTCCCCGGAGACAAAGGGACTCCTGGCTCCCTGGCAAGCAGGGAGCTGCGGCTCCCCTCAGAGACAAAGGGAGTCATGGCTCCCTGCTTGCCGGGGAGCCGGGGCTCCACTTGTCCCCGGGAAGCCATGTGCAACTCCCTTCTGCCAGGGAGCCGTGCGGAGCGCTCTTGTTCCCAGGGGGAGCAGCAGCTCCCTTGTCCCCAGCCCTAGGTTGACTTATGGAATAAGTCGATTTAGGACATCCACACTGGCTTAAGTCAACTTAAGAAGTCGACTTAAGCCTTAAATCAACCTCAGAGGGTCGACCTTAAGTCGACTTCATAAAAGCCCGGATTGGACGCGGCTTTGTTTAGGTCGACTTAAGCCTCCTTAAGTCGACCTAACTTACCAGTGTAGATGTACCCTTCTTGACTGGCAAATTGAAAAAAGATCTATATATTGTTCATGTACATTAAAGAGGAAATTAAAAATAGTGTGCTATTGTAGCTTGTCAAATATATAGTTATTCATCTGTAACCTAAACAACAAAATACTTGAACAATTGTATGTTAAAGAGTTCCATGCTTATGATAATTAGTCAAATTCATACTAGTATTTGTTGGTATTAGTATTAATATTGCTAATACATTGTTTCTAGTAACATTATGCCTGATTCTGCAACACTTACAAACATTTAGAAGTATTTACTTAAATTATTAGTCACTTTCATATCAGTCAACTTATTTTACATGTGTAATAGCTACTCATCAGGAATAAGGAGGATAGAACTGATACTACTGATGTTATTTCTGTAATTATTGAACCTATAAACATGAGTTTTTATCCAATTTTTATTATAAATATTGTGATGCTGGCAGAGTAGATGGCAACTCTAGCCAAGGCATTCGTCTTTATACGAGCACTGAAACATTAATTGCTGGAAACCAGGCTGTTTCACCTGTATGTGGGTTAGTATGGTGTGACACATCTGGGTACAACAAACTGTAACCTCTCTGACTCTTTCCAGTCACCACATCTGAGACTCACTTGAAAATGTTACACCAGGGCTTACAGTGTAAATCTCATTAGAAATAGCAAGCTCTGTATAAATGCTGCTCACTGAGCACTGTAACATTCTGGGGTGGAATCCAGAACAGTGAGTGTTTATATCACCTCTGCTCTGCCACCTTAGAAACTTTACAATGTCTTACTGCATTAGGTCCCACCTAGGCTGCTCATGGAAAACTTTCCAGCATGCAAGCCATATCCTGAGTGCCTGTCTACAACTGGAGTGTGCTAGTCACATCGGCTATGTCTACACTACAGGGTCTGTTAAGTCGTCTTAAGAAGGTCAACTTTAGGTTGACTTAAAGTTGACCTTGTTAACTCAACTTATCAGAGCATCTACACTTTAAATCGACTTAAGTCAACCTTATTAAGTCAACTTAACAAAGCCTGTAGTGTAGACATACACATCTACACTGGCTTTAAGCCAACTTAATAAGGTCGACTTAAGCCTTAAGTCGACTTTCAGAGTTGGAGTTATTAAGTCGACTTAATAAGCACCCAGTGTAGATGTGGCATTCTGTAGGTCGACTTAAGCGTCTTTAAATCGACCTAAGGTGCAAGTGTAGACATACCCATCCTGGCTCTCACTAGCCTTGGTTATACTGCAGGGTGACTCTGACACACACCCCGATTTTCTCCCAGAAATGTATATCTTGTACTGCCCAGCCCGCTCCTGGACAATCCAAATATATTGGGTCCATTAGTCCACTAAGGAAATAATATACACATATAACTTGCCACCCCATATGGAGTGATCCACATACTTTAACTTAACCATACTGGATCAGATGAAAAAAATAAAACAAGTTTATTAGCTACAGAGCAATTTTTAAGTGAGTACAAGCAATGAGGCATAAGAGTCAGAAATGGTTACAAGAAACGTAAAGATAAAACATTTTTTAGTGCCAAAGTTAATAAACGTTATTAGATTTAAAGCAAAGTTGCTCACCATGGGCTTTCAACAGCATTACTAACCAAACTCTTCAGGTCAGCACCCCCTTTCAGAGTCCAAAGGCTTTTTCTTTTGTCTTCTCTGGAGCAAAGAGTGAGATGAACAGGGATAGAGAGGAGTGATGTCTTGGGGTATTTGTTCAGTTCCTTTGTGAAAAGCAATTCCAGCTGAAAACCAAAAGACAGGGGCTGTGGCGGAGAAAGGAAATTTCATGTTCTCTCTTAGCTAAGATGCAAATCTTTGTTCCTGCTTCCCTTTCTTGCCAAAGGCTAGCCATTTGATAGATATGGTCCATCAGTTTTGTTGACACCTAGCTAGGGGATCAGCTTGTCTCTTGTCTTGAGAAACTGGTTTAACCATTCTCCAGACTTACATGGAAATGCATTTCAGTGACAATATCAGCTTACGTTCATAACCTTGCATGTAATAACATTATGTGTATTTTACCATGGTATAACTGATTAGCAAGTTTTCAATTCAAAGGGTACGTCCTGTTCAAAGATTATTACAATAGTGTGTAGGATCTGAATACAGGGGTACATTCCATCATGTATGGTTGAATTTTCAACAGTGCGTTTAGTGTTTAAATTCTATGAAATCCTTGTAAATTGCTGCATGTATTAAACTCACTTTATCACTGCTATAAGATAATATATAAGTTTTTGCTTTAAAACAATAAAAATGTTTGCTCTGAAACTGTGAATCTAGGCAGGAGGGATCATCTAACCATCAAGAAGCCCTATAAAAACTAAATGGGCCAAATTGGGATTTGGGAAATTGGGAAGTAAGACTTACTTTGCCCATTCAGAGCCATGAAGAGGTTATATGAAAAAGGACTTGTTCCATCAGCTTGAAGAATGAAAGAAGGGAATAAAAATAGAAGACAAGAAATATTCATTTCTCTTTGTTGTTTGGGATGTCACAGAGCCATAGCAGAAGCAGAGATTCCCAGGGTTAACCTGGGTTAGCCCTAAAAGTCATTGGCTATGTCTACACTTGCACTTTTAAGTCAACTTTAACTAAGTCGACTTAACTAAGTTGACTTAAAGTTGACTTAGTTAAGTCAACTTAGTGTGTCTACACTTAAAATTAAAGTCGACTTAAAGGGGAACTTACAAAGTCGACCTAGAGCGTCCACATTGAATGCTCTAGGTCGACTTTGTGGGGCATGGGGGACCTTGAGCAGGTCCATGGTGGTGGGGGGGCACCCCTTGTGTGCAATGGGGCAAAGGGGGACAGGGACCCTGGCAGGGCAGAACCCTGTGTGTGATGCTGTCTGGATTTAGGGAAGCATTTATGATATTATTTTCAATGGATATCTCATAAATGCTATAATACATAGGAGCTATGTCATGTTTGGTATCAATAGAAAGATAGTAATTTTCTGGGAATGATTATATAGTTTATGTCTAGGAATTCTATTTCAATTAGAAGTTAGGAATATGGTGTTCTATCTATACTTTAACTTATGTTATTTTATTGAAATGGCTGAGAGAGGCGGGTGTGTCAAACCATTGTGTCCTTAATGTTTAGGAATTTTCCAGCTACAATGGGCCCAGGGAGTAAACTGATGAGCCATTAAGGACACAATGCTTTTATTCCTTATGTCCTTAATGGCTCATCAGGTCAAAAGCCTTTGGGTATAGTTCATTTGTGTATATGTTTATTATAACTCTCTGATTTCTTTTCTTAGTTAATAATCCTTTTCTTATTTAATAAATCCTAGTTTACTTCAGCTACAAGTTTGTCTTTGACGTGAGAGCCAAAATAAAAATTGACCTGGGGTACGTGACTGGTCTCATGGGACTGGAAGCAACCTAAATATTTTGTCATCTTCAGTCCTTCTTGCTTAGGTGGCAAGATAGACTGGAATGTCCAAAGAGATTGTCTGTGAGTCCATAGTGAGATAATTATAGTGTTTTAGAAGTTCACATTTGTTACTGGATTGGTGAAATCTAATTATATAACACAACTAGCTTGGGGACTCTGACTTGCTTCTTGACAGTCTGCCTTGAGGTTAGCACTCATGATCATAAAAAATTCCAGACTGCATGACAAATATATATCACATACAACTTAATATATTAAAAGACAAGAAAATTGCTTTTTCTAAAACAATACATTACACTGCTTTGTATCAATCTCTTTTAGTGTGGTACATGTAGAATAAGGAAATGGGAAGCAACTTTCAATGTGAAATATGAAGACCTTTGCATAATTTTTAATTAACAAAATCTATTCTTGTTTATTTTAAACAATATACTTTATGTAGCTCAATCAGAGTATCATAGAAGATTTACATGGATAATAAATAAAGTATATTGGAGTTGATGGGACCTTCAGAACAAAGAAGATACATTACTGAAGATGATTTGCTGGAGGATGGGAGAGGAGTATATATTTAAAATATTTAAATAAATAAAATTTAAATCTGATACTTTTAAAATAAACTCTTTAAAAAGACTGAGGATGAGCTCCAAATTGTGATGTCCTGGAACAGCTGTTCCCTAGAACTAGATTCCCAAAATGCAGAGGTTTGCAGATTCCAGTTTGACACAATTAGATCAGAGTGTTCAACATTTGTCCAAATTAAAAATCCAAAGCAACTTAGCTCTGATGCAAACCATCTTTCAAAATTAACTCAGTCTGTTTCCCCTAGGCCTTATTCTCAATATAAAATTAGATCACACAATGAGGTAATTGTTACTAAAGGGAAGAAAAAGCCCCAAACTAAGTCAAGTTGGAAACTCTTTCCCCATTCCTTATTCTACAGAACTGAATTTCTTACGTGCTGAGCAATGCAAAAGTCCTGTGGACGGGTTTCCAAGTGTGACCACCTGTGCAAGTCTGACAGCATTTGTAAAGAGGACATTGGCAAGCATTTAGGTTCATATATACATTTTTTCTCCACTTGCTAAGCCCACTGTTCTTCTGGTACATTGGGCTGTATTGTAAGTAATTTTATATAATTTCTGGTGACTGCTGTTTTTGCACCTGCATTCAGAGATTGAGACATCAAAGGCAACAGATGAAGGGGGGTGGGGAACAGAGTAATAAATACTGGGATTTTCTTATTCATGTAAATCATGCTAGGTATGGCCTCTTTCTTTGATGTAGCCACCAAGGCATAAGGCTGTAAGGTCATGTTTAAACTGAAAAACTGTTTCTCATGCTCCTATATTTGTCTTCTTTCCGAACAAAATTTCAGCACAGTACTGCTTTTTCCCTTCCTATTTATAACTTTAGTATTTTGCAGTGTTTGTTATTCTGTTTATATATATATATGTCTAGTGGAGCAAACTCACTTTCAAAAGATCTTAGATCATTCTGTGCTGAACATTATTAAATATCTGATCTTTTATTGGTGCCTGAGCTTTTAAATCTATAGCCATAATCAGGGCTTTAGTTTAAAGAGCTTAGGGAGACAAAAGTTTCAATGTCCTCAGCGTATTTTGTGAGTAAGTCTCTTGAGCCATAAGTGTCACAGTGGAAGGTGTTGGATGTTGTGCTCCTTCGAAAAAAATCAGGCTCCAGTTGTAGCTGCAGAGCACATGAAAATCCACCATGTGTCATGAGCGCTACAAAAAGATAGAGGTTGGAAAACTATCATATTTCTAATATGTTGCAGTGGAGCAGCATAAGATCCATGTACTACTGAAGTCCTCCTTTAGCCCTTATCAGATTATTTGCATTTGTTTTTTGAATAAATTTGTATGGTTTGTAGTTTATTAATATGCAGCAATCCACATAAATGTATTTCCTGTTCTGACCTTGCTATGTATTTACACTCACTAGTTTCTTCCATTGTCTTTATTATTTGGCCATTTAGCATGTCTAATGGCTGCCCAGCACTTCACATTTGTCAGATATCACACGTGCTGTGGACAGAGCATTTTATAAGTTTAGGGATAAATATTGTAGGAAGTCTAGAAATCAAGTCCTCCTGCTTCAGATACATACAGACTGGCTGCTAGCTCTCAACCCAATTCTACCACCTTTTTCCTCAAATAATATGTTGACACACAAGTAATTCAGTTAATTTGACATTGAGCCAGATGGCAGAAGCAGACTTCAGATTAGTAACAAGATCTAAATGTTCTGCTCAAGAAGGAGGCATTCATCCATTAGCTGGTATGGAACTCTTCCTTCATTGTACACAGAAGGGAGGGAAGTACAAACACTCCCCATCTCAATGGCTATGTCTACACTTGTAAAGTTAAGTCGACTCCGTTAAATCGACTTAACAAGGTTGACTTTAAGTCAACTTAATGTTGAACTTGTTAAGTCGACTTAACTGAGTGGCTACACTTTAAGTCGACTTAAGTCAACCTTGTTAAGTCTACTTAACAGTAGACATAGCTGTCCACACTGGTTTATAGTTAACTTAAGGCTTAAATCGACCTTCAAAGGTGGTGTTATTAAGTCGACTTAAACTGCTATTAAATCGACTTAAGGAAGCACTTAAGTCAACTTAATAAAAGCTCAGTGTGGATGCAGCTTTGTGTAGGTTGACTTAGGCGTCCTTAAGTCAACCTAAGTTGCCAGTGTAGACGCACCCAATGAGCATTCCTAAGGACATTGTTCCAGATTCAGGTACATTGTCTTTATGAGAAAGCATAGGCCAGAGTGACCCTTGGAAATTTCCATTGACTGATGATTCAGAAAGTGACTTGTCCATTCTCCTTTGTCTGTGCCTTTTGAAAGGCTCTTGCTACTGCTGAGAACTTACCAGGCTCAAGATCACAAGACATGTTTGTGTGCATAGTTCTATGCAGAGGCGGCCTTTGGCTATGACGGACCCTAGGGCCCCATTCTGGGGCCCCCTATAGGGCTGTGGGGGCTCCTCTCTGGCCTTGGCTCCCCACTGTCACCCCTGCCCCCCATCCACAGCCCCAGATCCCTGCCACGCTGTCCCACCCCCTGTTTCTATGACAGAGGAGAGTTGTTCATCCTTCCTGTATGGCTTCCCATAAGAGATCCATTCCATCATTCCTACAGTTAATGTCAGAGAGATAGCAAGGTAGTTTGAGCTGTTGTGTCACTATTCAGACACACAGTTCTGTATCTTCACTTTATCCATCCCAGCCAGTGTGATATATAGGCTTTCCTGTCATTTGAGTCAATGAAAGCAGAGTGGGTGAAACATTATGCCCAGAAAAGCACGGGGAGGGACGGGGGCAGAGGGTTAAATTTTAATATAATTTCATTGAGGGAAGCAACTTGAGAGTGAGGTGGGTATGACATTTGCTGCTATCATTGAAGGGAATCAAGCATCTTTCAGGCAGTGTGTTTGCAATTTAGTTGGACCCTATTTCCTTCTGAAATCTTGGTTGGCTTCTCTCTGTGTTTGCCTCATAGTATTCAATATATGACTAATTCTGTTTGAAATGATTGGAAATGCATCCAGAGACATAGGTCATAGGTGCATGACTTGAATAAATATAGATAACAAGATATATAAAATAAAGTAAAAACTAAAATATTCGTTGAAATGTATATTTCTTGTACATCTATTTCAGTGAAGAAATTGGAACTCTAAACTATCCTGATTGTGGATCCAAACATTGATAGCCCTGGATACATTATGACTGCTACATCTATAAAAGCCTACTGTATTCTAAGGCAGTGGTTCTCAACTTCTTTTTTGTTGCACAACCTTGTATGACATAATGCGCCCACCACCAAAAAGCTGCCACAGCTGAAAAGGACCCCCGCCGTGAAAATGCCACTGCCAGAAGACCCTGCTGCCAAAAAGGCCCTTTGCTGTTGAAAAGCTGTCACTGTAAAGCCCATGCCACTGAAAATCGCTGCCAAGCCCACCACTGCCTGCTGCCTGAACTCAGCCCAGCTCTCGGAGACACACTTAGCATCATGTCGCAACATACACACCTGTTCTAGAGAGCTATATAAAAAATAAAATAATTTTTCTCCTCACTCTAGAAGGGGTTTAAAACATAGTAATGAAAACAAAAACAATCACTGCTATATGATTGATCTGTATATCATGATATTTTCACTGGGATTTCATTCTATTTCACCTTTTATGTTTTACAGCCGCATGCTGTGACTTTCATCTTTCATTCTATTGTCTTGTTTCCTGTGGAGGAGGAATAGATTAACCAATATATAAAAGCAAAATATTGCATTAAAATGTATTGTCACCTTATACAAATGGATGCTGAAAAAAGACCTGAGCTCTCTAACACCTAATTTTTTTTTAATTACTATTTTCAATTGAGTCAAGTACTGAAGATTAAGTTTAAATCCCATGAAAATAACAACTAGCAGAATGTGATATGGCATTTTTATTTTTTTGCTAAATCCATTTATTCTCATGTGAACATTTCATTAAAGTTAAAATCTAGACATAATTCCTAACAGACTAAAATTGAATCAACAGCAAGTAACCTACACTTATTCACAGCCTACCCCAGAGGACAACAAAGTGATGTTGAATGCACACATATTGAAACCTTTCTCTCTTTCCTAGACAGAGAATTATCTGATTAATTTCATCATCAGATTAAGGAGATATATGAGTTAAGCCCACTATAATATAAAAGTGATGAAGTCTTTCCTGAACCTCAATATATATAGGCAAGACATCAATTTTCAACAACAATCGAAGCTAAAAAAAAGCTGCTTCTTTCAGTGATCACACCTGCTATATGTTTCCTCTTTAGATCTGAACTCCTCTTCTGCTCAGAGGCCTTTTACATGCTCAGTACATTATAAATTTGCAGTACAAATCATGACACAGAGGTGCCGCCAAAATACTGCTGGTGATGACTGATTGTTACAGTGCTTGACTCCCCATGCATCTGTCAAGTGGGGGCTTAAGTCAAAACTGACAATCTACCACTGTTCTATTGTTCTGGTTTCCACTGATTACTGGTGATGAATGTACTGGTGTGGATAAAACATTACACATAACGAAAGCCCACGTGGATCTTTATTATTAATAATTTAAGTAAAATCCATACAAGTATATGAACATATTTAAACACAATCATCCTTTTTAACAACAAGATTTTAAAATAATCCATCTGGGAAGTACAGAATATGAGAGCTCCTAATATGTAATTATTGGTTAGTATGTAGATTTTTTGAACCATTGCTGTTTCTCATACTGTGTAAATCCTCTAGCACTGACAATGCAGAATACTGTATTTACAATTACATTCAAAATTACTTTATGTAGGTGTTTTCAAATGTTAATCACTAATCTATCGACATTACAAAAAGAAATGTTTTTTCTCACTAACATTTCAACTAATGATTTCCAATTGGTTGTTTTAATAGAGAAAAGCCAATTCTGAACAAAGTGTGTGGGGAGGGGTGGGGGTGGGGGCGGGGAGGGAAAAGCCCTTTTGGAGTCTCTATACACTGTAAGGCTTTTCAGCTGGAAAAAATATTTTTTATAGATTCAGCTAATTTCTACTTTTAGCATGTAAGAAAAATGACAAATAATAACCAGTTTAATGTGGGTATCTTTCATGCAGCATGAAGTGCACAAAATCCTTTCTGAAAGCCCTAGGGCAGGCTGTGGAGATGCATACAGCCATTTTGTGGCTGCTTCTTCAGCCTTTGGGCTGGAACAGCAGATGTTGCCCTTTGCATCACCACAGAAGGATTTCACAGCTAAATGATTTGCATAAGCATGGATACAAAGGGTTCTCCCCCGATATCCCCTCCATGCCAGCCTGTTAAGCGCTGGCTCAAAGCCCACCTCTCCACTATGCAAAATATGCAGTGCAACTCTCTTCTCCTGTGCTACTGTAGAGCTTTTACCGTACTGACAGCTTTGTATAAGTGCTACCGTGATTCTGATCTCATTTACACTGATTTTACACCAGTATAACTCCACTGATTTCAATAAAATAACTCAAAATTTCCACAAGCATCAGAAAAATTATGTTCAGATCTATACTGAATAAATAACAGCTGGGTTCCTACTTCCATAAAACAAAATATTTGCACTAAGTACCTATGTACCCAGGGATAAAACCTTTACCATGCCTACTGTACCATACATAAAGCTTCACATCAACTATTTGTGGAACTATCATTGTATAACAAAATTGCAAAAGATATTTGTATAAACAATGGGCAGCAAATACCTGTGTGTATTTGTGTATAACACTGTCATAAGCCAAGTGCTGGACCCTATGCCTGTGTATTCTCATGTATATGTAACCCTTCTGCCATTTCGAATTGGCAGCAACAAGGGCTGGCTTCAGTATCTAGGGGTTCCTTTCAACTATACATTTAGCAACAATACAACACAAAACTGGCTCGAGCCCTCACCTAGTAACCTGGGACAATTACTCAATATCCCTTGGGCACCTCTAGAGGCAATACTTCCTCTCTTTCAAGCACAAGTAAGTGTAGAAAAGAGACTTTTAATAAAAAAGGGGACAGAAACCCAACATTAACTTGGGAAAACATTGCAAGCAGGATTCACATGCATAAAACCATGAACAAAGCACCCACCCCAGTACACGTGAGGCAGTTTCCTTTCGTTTCAGGTTCTCAAGGTTCCAGTGACAAGAAATTCCTTTAATGTGCCCCTACCTTCAGAGGCGGCCTTTGGCTATTGGGGGCCCTAGGCAAAAGCACATTGTGGAGCCCCATATAGACCTGTGGGGCCCTGTATAGGCCCACAGGGGCCCCGTGACACCAGCCCCAGCTCCCCGGTGCTATTCCCAGCCCTGCCTCTCCCCCCAACACCCCCGGCTCACTTCCAGCCCCATATCCCCCTCACCAACCCTGGACACAGGGGCCAGTTCCTCTGCTGGCTGCCAACCGAGGCAGACACAGCTTTCGGGGCAGGCCTTTACAGCTTGGGGATCTAGGCGTGCACCTGCTTTGCCATTCCCAAAAGCCTCTGCCTACCTTCACAGTTGGAATGGGCTACCTAGGGAGGTGGTAGAATCTCCATCTTTGGAGATTTTTAAGGCCTGGTTAGACAAAACCCTGGCTGGGGTGATTTCATGGGAGTG
Source organism: Pelusios castaneus (assembly GCA_007922175.1). Lineage (NCBI taxonomy): Eukaryota > Metazoa > Chordata > Testudines > Pelomedusidae > Pelusios > Pelusios castaneus. The sequence goes on from ML685791.1 coordinate 14,948,069, forward strand.
GTCTGCTTTTTAGCAGGGGGTTGGACTAGATGACCTCATGAGGTCCCTTCCATCCCTATTATTCTATGGTTCTATGATTCTATGACCCTACTCATAGCTGTTTAATCAGGGCCAACCCACAGTCTAGATATGCAGCTGAAGAGTTCACCTCTTACTCTGGTTGGAGGAGAGCAGAAAAGAAGGTGCTGTGCTCGCAGTGTTGTCTGGCAACCCTGCTGGCTTCTCGTTGTTCAGAACACTGCCCTGCCAATTGCCCATTAGCTGCCCTTCCAGCTGTTACTAGCAGCTGATGTGCCCGCCATTCTGCTTCACACCATCACCTTCTGCCAGCACATGCTTCTCCACTATGATCACTGCAGATTGGTCTCCTGAGAATACACCCAGCTGTCTGATTCCAGTTCTCAGTGATTTCAGCTCTTAGGCTATGTCTACACTTGAAAAGTTAAGTCGACTTTATGAAGTCGACTTAATAAGGTTGACTTTAAGTCGACTTAAAGTGGACCTTATTAAGTCGATTTAACAGAAGTGGACTTAACTTTTCAAGTGTAGATGTGGCCCCTTTTCGACCTTATTAAGTCAACTTAACATTTTAAGTTGACTTAAAAGCGTCCACCTAGGCACTACTCCGCAGCTCCACTGGCTTAAGTTGACTTAATAAAGTCGACTTAAGCACTAGTTCGAATTAAAATGAGGTGTTATTAATTTGAACTAACTTTTCCTTAATTTGACTTAAGGAGCAGCTTAAGTCGACTTAAGGAATGCCCAGTGTAGACGCGGAGTAAATTAAGTCAATTTAAGCCTTCTTATGTCGACTTAATTTGTAAGTGTAGACGCACCCTTAGTGACTCTCAGCCTTTGGTGAGTGAACCTCCATTCCGAAGCCAGACAGGAGTGCTGTCCCACAGTAGAGCAGTTCAGCTCTCATGAGCACTTCACAAAACAAGAGACTCCTAATGGAATCTTAACCAGCTCTGTCTTTTGAGGGGGGGTTACAGCATGCCTGGGTCTCTTAAGCAGAACCCACACTTCCAGGTAGCAATATCTGTTTCTACTCCCTATCCCCTTCACAGGGCTCTAGCATCCAAGCCTCTTGCTTAGCCAGTTCGGTTCAGATGATAGCGACCCTTCAATCAGAACAGGCTAAACACAGTTCTGCTGCCCTTTGCTCATACAGTAAGGGGAACAACATTTCATTACCCCTGCAATTAACACTAAAGTGATTTGTAACCCAACACTAGCCAAAGGGATCAGTTGGGCAAAGCAATCCCATCATGCTGAGCACCTAAGCATGGTGGGTGTGATCATGCAAACACCAGCTCAGGAGGGGAGAATCCATTCAGACCCTGCTTACATCTAGCAACACTGCATCTAGTTCCTGTATTCCTACCTGTATGTAGTACCACACTTCACTACAGGTGAAATCCTTTGTTGTACCTCTAAGAGGTGCAGGGGACCAAGGTGGTCTTAAATCATCATTATGTTCTCCTGATTCTGGGTTTCTCCAAGAACTGGAGAGGTCCCTGGCATAATTTAAGCTATGCCTACACTGCCATCAGCAGGTGTGATTGCAGCATGTATAGATGGACCTGAGCTACCTTTGTTTAGCTCAAAGCTGGCTTAAGTAACGTAGCAGTGAAGCCAGGGATTTATGTAATTAGTCTAATCACCATAGTTCATCATTTGATCCATTAAAGGAGGTTGGGTTTTTTTTAATATATAATTCATCAGGCATTCACTTAGGACAGCTTTATGATAATAAAAAAGTAAATAAGAAGGAACAAAAATATGAATACCGGTATGTAGTATAAAAGGAATGAAAATCTCGAACAGAAATGTGTTAACTCCTATCCTGGAGTGTGAGCTATTTTACAACATATAGATTGGAAATAGATAATGTTATGTTTTAAGGGTTACTGAGCAGATGTTACAGTGAAGATTTTTCTTTAAAAATACTTATTGAATGTCAAAGTAAAAGTTATAACATAAGTATCAAAACATTATGGACCAGAACCTGCACCCACACTAAGTCCCCTTTGTGTCATTCTGAGTGCACAAAGAGATCTTAAAGCTGTTCTAAATGTGTAACTTAAAGCTTGCCCCATTATGGAGGAATCACAGAGTGGCATGGCACCAGCTCTGTGCCACCGTGCCCAATACTCCAGTATAGGACAAAGGGGCAGAGTATGACTGAAGCCACCGCTGCTCCAGCTAATTCTGCTAGCACAGCTGTTTGAAAAGGGTCACGATGAGTTGGTACAACTATGATCAGTCCCATACATGTTCTCAATTGTGCATGGAATCAGACTGGGTCCTAGCAGTTTTGGGGTAGGTAGGCAATAAAGATGGCAGGAAACCACCTTTGCAACCAATCCCTCAAGTGTACCCAGCGCTGTTTTGGCAAACCTGAAGTTCGGGCCCTAAAGCACCAAATGTAGCTTAAGGCTACAGTGTCATTTCTCTCTCCACTTCAACTGTCTCTCCATTAGACATAAGGAATATCTAATACCATCACTAACAAAAAGGGGAACCAGCCTTAGCTGAATGGTGCTAGGGGAATGATTCTGATTCTGCTCCTCATAGAAGCACTAAAAAGAAATCTCTGGGCATGCAAGTCACAAGTACATGTCACCCAACCTCAGCAACTAGCTTTGTTGTACCGACAGCATCATTCATACCAAAGTAGGCCACTGACTCATCAGGTTACCATATTTATGGTTAAGCCTGAAAATAGTGATTTGAAAGTATCAAGTGCATGTATCCAGTTAGTATGATAAAATGTCAAAATACTTTTGTGTACCAGATAATCATCTTCATGCTTCTATAAGCAGGTATCATGCCATTGATTTCAATGCTGTTATGTCAGTTCCATCAGCAGAAGATATGATTTGATATAAAAAAACTTCGCAAAATTACCCTGTGATGTATTAGTGAAAACATAATATATAAAGCATAATTGCAATGTATGGTGTAATAGATGAACTGGTAGCACTGGTCATTACTAAAGTTGTCCACCACTCCCTGTTTTAAGACTATTTTTAGTTGCTTACAACAACTTAAACTTTATAGGCTAAAATAGCATAGGATAGGATATCTGCCTCAGACTGAACTTCTTTGGAAAATTTCAGACAAAATTGTTCAGCTGTTTCCAAGGTCCAAGATGGGGGGTGGAGGTGGGGAGGAATTGTTTGACCTGTTTAAAAACTTCTGATGAACTTTTCTTTGAAAAATCCTAGCAAGCTAATGTGATAAAGCACAAACTTGAAATGTGCCATTACTTTGTATCAGGAATGTGCCTTTTATCACCCATATGAAAATCCACCAAAATTTGCCAAATTGTAAAGCTTTGAAAAATTGCAGTTCACACATGCTTGCTAAAATCAGCTAAACAGCTAAACTCTCCAAAGAGTCTGCCCAAATGTCCAAAGATTATAACTGTGCATAAGTAAGCCTCTCAAAGCTCCCAATGTTCATTCCGAGTGTATCATTCCCACAGAATGACTGAGTATATGCAGAAAAAGTATATGCAGAGTCCTCTGGCACTTTAGGATATCTCTACACTTGCTAAAATTAGCTCGAATTAGTTAGTTCGAACTAACTAATTCAAACTAATTTTAGTTAGTTCAAATTAGCGATCCCCATTCATTTCGAATTAACATGGCCACATTGGCCAATTCAAACTAGTTAGTTCGAATTAAAGCCTTACTTCTAAAGCCCTATTCGAACTTATTAGTTCGAATTAAGGAAGCTCTTAATTCGAACTAACTAAAGCCTAGTGTAGCCATGGCTTTAGTTAGTTCGAATTAAGCCTCCTTAATTCAAACTAACTTACCAGTGTAGACATAGCCTTAAAGACTAACAGATTTATTTATTGCTTGAGCTTTCATGGGAGGACTCTTGTTTGTTTTTCCGCAATAGACTAACACAGCTACTACCCCTTTGGAACTTGAGTATATGCAGCATCCCATGTCTATAGGAACTAACCTGGACTTTCCCTACAATTACAGCTCTGAGCTGCTCCTGGTTGAAAAAAAAATGTCAAGCACTGGAATTAAGAGCAGGATGTCTGCTGGCACACAGTCAATTTGGAGGAGGAAGTTGTCTGATTTGAACACAAAGGAGACAGAAGTCACACCAGAGGGGACAAAAGGGAGTATATTGAGACAGGAGTCAGCTGAGACTGTGACTGAAGGGGATGGGAGGGAGGAGAAAAGCTCTGACTGAGAGCAGGAGGTGAGAGACTGAGTCTGGTTGGGCAGGAGATTACTTGCTCAGACAGACCCAGACAAGGACTAGAGCTCAGGGGAGGGTGCAGTGCTGAAACTGGAAACTGGGAGAAAGACCGGAATTGGGACTAGGGTGAGGTGATAGATATGGGTAGGGGAATGGGTTGACACTAAGATCCAGTTGAAACAAGAGTATGTGGTCATGTAATTAAAGTCTGTATGTAGGGCACTGGCCCGTACTTCCCTGTCCATCTTGGAGGGATACTATTCCCGCTCACACTGTGGGTAATTCTATACTGACAGTGACAAAATTGCCTCCGTCAGCGCCATCTTCCAGGTTCTACTGAGCTGTCTGTGTAGATGTAACCCATATGCCTAAAAAGGGCTATCTCTTTAAGAGACCTACTGAGGGTGGGTTACTGTTGCTGGGCAGATTAGCTACCCACAACCAGAAACTTCTGGAAGCAGGGGGTGGTAGCATTTTGAGCATGCTCTACAGGGTTCCCTGCTGGTGTGATGTGGCGTGGTCAGAGTCAGATCACATAGGAGCAGCAGACTGAGCAGACAGCAGGCAGGAGCTGCTTTGAGAAGAGCCCGTGTGCTCAGTTTTCATGAGAGAAGCTGAGCCAGGTGTGAACAACAAGATGTTTGCTCCCTCCTATGAAGACTTCTGCAACAGACTTTGTGCAAATGCATATGGGACTGAGGGCTGGTTAACCAGTGAGCTGACCAGATGGCGCTGGTTCCAAAGGAGAAGGAAAAGCCTGCATGGAATTCTACAGAAGATTCCTGCAATGAAAGAAGAAGAGGACAGCTATTTCTTCCCACTCAAGCCTCTAGACTTGAACAAAGACTGTAGCTGAGAGTTGGGTGAACTCCACCTGGACTTTGGGACTCTTAGGTGTATCTTTCCTGCGGGGTTTCTGTAGGGATTGTTCTGTTTAATTGTATTTTGTTTTCTTAGGATAAGGTTTATTTAGTTAGTAGTTAATAAAGTTCATTGTTATGTTTGTTTTTAGTAGTATTTTAATGTGGGAGGGTAACTTTGAGCAATCTTTGCTGTGAGTCCCATACAGACTGGATCCTAGATCTCCAGCTACTTTCTCCATAGGGATTGGAGTTATTTCTGTGAGGCGCTGGAGAAGGGCAAAAAAATGATTTTAGCCCACCCGAAGGTTACATAGACACACTCAATCAAACACGGAACCGGAGCTGTAACACCAGCTCCTTAACCATAGTAACAATACGCTGAGCGGATGTCATTTCTGGTCGGCTTAGTGTAATGTGTAGGGAGCAGTTAAGGAGTCGGCGGGAGATACACAAGATATTTTACATACCTTGCGTATCTCCCGTTGAATGCTGCCGAAAAGCACGGCAAGTGTAGACTGTATCATAAGACAGACACACAAGGGAGCAATATTAATTCTGGAATTTCCTAATTTTTCAGTGCTTGACTTTGCAACCTTAATTGTTTTCTTTTAATGTGTGTGTGGTTAGGGGAGAGGTGCAAATTGTTTGTGCAATATGCATAGAAAAGTTACATGTTATTTTTATAATGCCTTCACACCATTTTTGGAGTATTTATTTACTCTGGAAGTTTCAAATCAGACACAAAAAGGTATTCTGTGGTAGTAATAAGGATTAGCAAATGTATCCAAACCCTTTTCTATCCAGAAAAAAAAAAGCTAGGCCCAGTTCTTCATTCCTTATCCAGGCAAAACTTCCACTGAAGTCAATGGGAATTTTGCCTACACCAAGGAATAGAAACTCAAGATTAGAAGCTGATTTTGATGTTTCTCATGAAGTACCTTCTGGCCACAAAGAACAAGGAGACAGACTGGAATGCAGCATTTCTTTAAAAAAAATTAGAGCTGGACTTTGCTATGAAGATGCTGTCCATATCTAACTTACCCAAAAGGTAAGAGGTGTCCAGTTACAGAGTTTTGGTTCAGACATGTTTCTATAAAAGATTTGCTACATAGAATTACAAGAGTAAGGATTAATAAAAGTGTGAAAAATGGTTTGAAAAGACACAAACCTTGCTACTGGACAAAAAGAAACCTTCAATTAACAAGGGCTTAAAAATAAAAAGTACCCTATAGGCATTCCATAATTGCCTATTGTAGGTCTTCTTGCACCTTGCTCTGAGCATCTCATAAAAGTCATTATCTGAGACAGCATAATGGACAAGGTGGACCATTGATCTGAACAAGAATAATAATTTCTATATTCACGGGTGGTTTAACTTTGAATCTCAAGAAGAGTCACGAAGTTTTGATACACTTTGAACTGGAACTGAAAGTAATAGATGATTCTCTTTTTATTAGAACGAATGCACCCATTTTCATCTCAGAATCTAGTTTATACTCCGTTCTATTATTACATCCTATCCTAAATCATCATTATTTATTTATTTATTTATTTAAATATCAGTATGTAAGGTGATACCCTTTAGTGTATCACAACAAATCTGAAAGGAAGACTTTTTTAAAAAAAAACAGGAAAAGTTCCAGTGCTGGAATGTATTTTTCTAATTAAAAAGAAACCTCTTCCTTAGTCCTTGGGGATTAATGCCACAATAAATGTCACAGTTCATAAAGTGGAAGAACTGGATTTATTTAGTATTTAAACAGCAACTTACAAACACTGAGTAAATAAGCAGCCTAGAATTAACAGGATTCTATTTAATTTTAACATCCATTTTATTAAATATGAAACCTCCAAGACTTTTTTAAAAATCCTTTTCTCCTGTAGCAGACGTTCCAGAAAGCTTTGTTTCGGTGCAACAGATTTGGTGGGATTTTTTGCTTCTTGATTATGTACTTCCTCTCACCATTCCTCCTACCTCCAACAACCTCTTGTCTGAATTCTTTCAGATTTTCCTCCGGCTTAGATTTTTTTCTGCTACAGCCACGTCTATGTCTGCTGCTCCTGATGTCCTTGTCCTGATCTCTTTTCCAGACTGAACTCATTTCCTTTTCTGGCCATATTTCTCCTGATCGTTTCCAAGCTTCCTTTGCACCTGCCCAGAGCTATTTTCCTGCCAAACCCAGAATACTGCAGTTGTGCTTTCAAAGCCTTTAATAATGCTAAAAGCTGGGAGATACAAAAAAAAGATGGCATTTTCCTTTACGTGTTTTGCTGTTTTCCACAACATGGCTTTGTGTGGTAAACATTCATTTGCCAGTGGTGTTTAATATCCATGCATCAGACTTGCACCATAAACATTCACAGGGCCGTCCCTGGGGAGGGGGCAAACGGGGCAATCACCCTGCGGGTACATGGGCCCCGCGCTGTCCCGCTCCCAGCGGGGCAGTGCGGGGCCCGTGCACATGCCGCAGCCCCTCCTCCCATGGTTGCCCCGCTGCCTTTGGTACCCAGCCGAAGACGGCAGGGCAGGAGGGCTATGCCTGGCTCCTGGGCTGGCCCTCCCCGCCCCCAGGGCAGAGCAGGCAGGCCCAAGGGCAGAGAACATGGGGCCAAGCCTCTGGGCCGGCCTGCCCCACATGGCCGGCTCCCTCCCCCGCAGCCAGCTGCGGCTCCACCCCGCCACACAGGCGGCCTCGGCCTCCCAGCTGGAGCCAGCTCCAACCCCTCCAGCATGGGGGGGTGGGGCCCCGCTTTGGCCAATTGGCCCCAGGCCCCGCTCCCCCCACGGGACAGCGCTGAACATTCATGGGCACTTAGGGCCAGATTCTTACCTTGTGCACATTGTCATTGCTCAGTTGAAGACAATGAACCAATGACATTTTACCCCAGCTTAGGAACTGGCCCGTGAAGCTTCCTATGCAAGAAACTTTTAGAGGCTATGTTCATTTCTTTTTTTTTTTTTTTTCAATCCAGTAAATTTCCTGAGGCTCTTTTCACATGAGATAATGTTCTTGGCCTTCAGAATCCTTTTACCCAGTGAAATACGATCCCATTTGATCCTTTTTTGTTCAGATTTAGCTCCTCAGATTAACATACCATTTGTTTCCACCTTTCCTTTGCCTCATATGCAGAATTTTGGAGTCTTTACCCCCCTTATTGAAAATTTCACTGCAGATTGCTCAGGTGTCTGTCCCCTTTCCATCAACATCATCAAAGTTCAAGCTTCTCCAGCATTTGTAAAGGTTAATCATTCCTCCCCCCCCCCCCCCCGCCAAATTAGCCAGTGCGATCTTTCCTGAAATGTCTCCCTTAAAACATTGCAGGAAGTAGGTTACTCATCAGACTTTCTAATAGAACTATAAATTTAATCTTAAGGTGAAGGTTAAAGATCAAGGTATTATGAACTGTATTTAAAACAAACAGAAGAGACTACATATAAGTAATAACCTTTCACACACCCCTCCCCTACCTGCATAATATTCTGCATTTATAGTGTAATATGGAGATGACAAATATATGTTGCAGCCTTACTTTCTCAGGCTCTGATCTTGGCAAATCTTAAGGCATTGAAGCATCGGGCTTGGCCTGTATTGGAGAGATGCCCAAAGAAAATCCAGGTGCTACAGGAAGTGACGTTGGTGATTAAGTAGGTAGAATTTTCCCCCTCTGAATTGACATTAAAGCCTGTGCCCTAACATGATGTCACAGGAAATCGTATTGCTAGAGATGCTGTGTTTTAGATGAGATGCAAAATGTAAATTCAGATTTTTACCACTTTTTTTTTAACACTTACTGACAGTTTCATTCCCCTGTACCTGCTTTAAGCTTCTGACTCCCCAGCAGGGCTGGCCCAAGGGTTTTTGGTGCCTTACGTGACCTATGACTTTGGCACCTCACCCCATATTCAATATAGAGAAAAATGATAATATATATTTTTAATAGAGAAACAAAATTTACTTCCATCTAACTCGGTGCCCCTTAAAGCCTGGTGCCTTAGGTGACTGCCTAGTTCACCTATATGGTCTGGCCGGCCCTGCTCTCCAGCCATCAGCTGTCTCAGACAGAGAACCATGTCTCACTCACTGACCAGGGATTTTAAAGCTGCATTGTGTTGTGTCTTACAGTGTGATATTCCGAGCAAGCCAGACTAATTAAACAGGGAGTGCCTATGTTTTGCTTTCTCTCTGAACTCTATGCCCAGTGTATTGCTTCACAGTTACATTATCACACAGCTCCTTCTAAGCAAACACATTTTTAATTCTGGCCAGAATCTTACCAAGAAAATATATTAAACCAGTAAAAAAATGCATTTTCTCTTTGGCTACAACTTCACCTGTCTTAGATCCAGAACCAGAACCCAGAGACAGGGCAGATCAGTCATTTCCTAATATAGTTCAGGCCTTCGGTAACACGTAATCAGCAGATAATGACCCCTTCCTTAGGTCATAGCTTCAAAAAGCTGGATTTGTTTCATAACCAGAGTTGAGGAATTTGTCCCAAAAGGCCATGCTTCTCTGGAAGTGTTCTCAGCATAGCCTTTGAACTCCCAGGTCTCCCATCGGGTGCATCTCCCCTTAGAGAGATTACAAACAATCACAGCCTCCAGTAATAAACTTAACACAATAAGATCTTCCAAGAATATGTCGGGAAATTGCCCTGTCTGTCATGCTTGCCTTTATGTTTTTGTTATGCACATTATGCACATAATATGCACATTAACTTTTATAGGGTGCTTATTCTTTTATGCTCTGACAAATATTAATGAGTTAAGCTTCATAACACCTCTGTGACAGAATAGTATTATCTCCAGTTTACAGATGGGGAAACTTGAGGTACAGAGTTGTAAAAGGGCTTGCCCAGTATCATATAAGAAGGCTGTGGAGGTGTGGAAAACAAAATTCAGGTCTCCAGATTCCCAGTCTTGTGCCTTAACCCAAAGAACATCCTAGCCCCTTGTTATTTTTTCCCGTGAGTTGGTGGCTTGGTTAAATTCATTATGGCAACTATATTCCCATGAGTTGGTGGCTTGGTTAAATCCATTATGGCAGCTACATTCTCCTTAAATAAAACAGACTGGAAGTTTTCTTTGAGTAAAATATTTTAACGTCCATTGAGAACAGTTATATCACATTGCTATGTCCTGTTTAATATTATTTAAAAATCTCTGCTCTTTTTAAAGGAACCTCCAAGACGGCTGCATTTCTGTAATGGTGAAAGTAAGATCTGTGAAATCTTTTGGGCTCTGGGTAAAAAGTGCTAGGGAAATATCATTTTCTTATTTAATATTATTTAAATTAAAAGGAGTTCTGTTTCATCAATTTCTGCCTATCTTTGATAAAAATTAGTGTCCAGCTAAAGAGCTATTCCAGTCAGTATTTCCATGTTTATATTTCCTGTTAGTTGTCTCGGTAGCTCTACACACTGGTGTCTATGTATGGGACTAAAATTTCAAAACTCAGCTCTTAAATTGAAATCACATAGTAGAAGTATGTCCATGCACACAGATAATTACATCTCCAAAACATGGCCTTTGAATGCAGGAAAGTACTGAGGTTAGAGCAGGGGTGGGCCAGATCTGGCCCACCTGACGGCTCTGTCCAGCCAGCCATGACTTCCAGCTGGCACCACTCCTCCCCCCCAGCCAGCCCTGTGACTGGCTCTCCTCCGGTGTTGGGGCCAACTCTCCACCACTGCACTGCCCTCCCTGGCTGGCTCCAGGGCCAACTCTCTACCGCTCCCCCCTGATCCCAGGGCTGGCTCGCTGCTGCTGTGCTGACCAGCTCTGCAGGGCTGGCTCTCCACTGCCGTGCCCTCCGGCTCCCCGGGGCCGGCTCTCCCCTGTCCCTCCTATGAAAATTATTGCCCACCCCTGAGTAACAAGGAAATAATATGTTTTTCCAGAGACTAGACCTATAAACAATTCTTAGCAAATCAGTAGTGATAATCACAACTGTTATGATGTATGTATGTGATTTATATTGTACAACATAGTGGTGGTAGTTAAATTTGCAACTATGTCCCATTATAAACCCAATTTTCATACTACGTCCTAATTTCTTCAAATCAAAGACTATCTTCTGAAATTTCATATGTCAAACCTCATCCTCCAGCACATTTTTTTTCTTCCTGGAAAATCTGAAGATGATTTAAAAAAAGGAATTTAAAATAGCAATGTTAAAAAAATATTCCACTGATGTTGGATTTTTCAAAAATCTGATTTATCTTTCCCCAAAATGGCCACAAAATCCAAATTTGCTCTGGAGGAGACGTGGAGTTTAGTATTTTGCATAGAATTAAAGAGGGCTTAAGAAATCTATCTGCGAGACAAGCTTGTGGTAGAGTACATAGTTCACACCAATGATTCAGTACTGGCTTTGCCATGTTACTAGACTGCCTAGAAAAAAAGACTCACGTTCTTCCTCCGGCTTTCCTACTCCATTGGGGAGAGGGAATAAAATGTTCAGGCTCTACAGCTGGCCCAGCGTATATGGAGTAAAGTTCTTCCCTGTCTCGTTCAGACCCGCCCACTCACATGAGCGGAAGCATAGAGTTTGTCTTTCTTCCTGTGCTGCTACTATTATGTAGATAGCCAATGCAAGGGTGTCCTCTTACGTTCCTGCACTGTCACATTAGCCTGGCCACAATTTGTCCCTAAAGTAGACAAGGCAGTTGTTAACCAGAGGATTAGCAGAGTAGGGATATAACCACTCTAACCCAAACCAAGTTTGTTTGTTTAGGAGCGTTATACAAATATTGACAGCCTCCTGGGCCCAGCCCTGAACAACGTTGCCCACAGATAAAAAGAGTTCCTGTGATTTTCATATGTAGCCTAAAATGCTTTTGAAAACATTGAAGCAAACAGACTATGTTAAACTGAGGGCAATAGCTTCGGGGCATTTTTCCCTTCACTGGTACAATGTAATTGTAAGTACATTTTTAAGAGCGCTCAAACATTTCTTCTGTAAATTATTTGAGGCTGCAGTCCTGCCCATATTTACACACATATTAACTTCTATACACAAGTAGCTCCATTGTCTTCAGTGGGACTGCTCACAGATGTTGAGCTAACAATGTGTATATTTGCAAAGAGGCCTTAGAATGGGAGCTCTCTGCAAGGTAGGGACTCATTTTATATTTAAACAATGCTATTGCATTCAGATCCTGATGTGATTAGGACATCCAGGCAGTACTGTAGTACAGTTATTATTAAGATGTGGTATATAGATTTTATTAACATTCATTTGGTGGGCCCAGATAGCTGCAATGTGCATGGTGCTCATTTCAAACTCATTCCAATAAAAACTCTGTACCCCTCCATGCCACCAGATGCTGTATAATTGTATGTTAATATTTTATATTTAATATCTTTTTTGGGTAGCCCCTTTCATCTGCGGGTCTCAGAAGCCTATAAAAATATGTACACATATTACACCCAGAAGCATTCAGACCAAATAGAAATGTGAGAAATTTTAAAGTGAAAACACATTTTGAGGGCAGCAGGTCTACTGAGAAACATTTTATTGTTTCCAAAATAACAAAAAAGAGGCTTTATACTAGTAACAAAAATTTTTAGTACAAACTCATGCTAAATCAGACCCTTAATCTCTGTTGAGGCCATTTCAAATTTTCAGATGTTGACCTTCAGTATTGTACTCTTTGCACTATAGGAAATTCCATTTACATCACTGACTTCCTGCTCCTCTGGAAAGGGAATGCTTTGGAGCCATTAGCCCTGATCTGACTTGCTCTCCCCTTTTAATTACCCTGAAATTATTGCTGCAGGCTGTTAGGTTTTTTCATCATTTCATCTCTATTAACCAAATTGAGCAGAGTAAAACTAGGCTTTTTTTTTTTTTGGATGATGATGATATTGCTAACAGCAGAAATCTTCCAAGTTCTAAAAGCAATGCAAGATGCAGGGGATCCACAACTTCAAAGAAAAGAATATTGGCTTCCAGTCTGTCAAGAAATAAAGAGGAATGTTCATTTGCAGTGTTTGACATCCCACAGTAATGCCTGTATCCTCTGAACAACATGACAGTTGCTGCTTTGGACATCTTAAATAAATTGGAATGCAGTGTGTATTAGGTTAGGAATCTCACTGATAGATTTTAAACTGTCTGATATGAATGGACCTTCTTGTTGACTGGCTTTAGAGAATTTGCAAAGATACCCTGGCATTTAGTGACCAATGCACTACTAGCAAATTCATTTTACTTAAGCATATTCTTTTTTTTTTAATGATCAAAAGTATATGCATGTGGGTGCACAAGGCATTCACAAGTATTTTTAGACATTGCATTTCTCTCCTCCCCTTACTCTCACCTATAAACACTTATAAGAAGATGCAGATGTCATTCATGTATAGAAAGTTTAAGAAAGATGGAAAAGAAGACAATCCTCTGAGGCGCTAGCAGTAATGCACATACTCTGACATGTTTTACATACTAGTTTCATTATGTTGTCAAGAATATTCCCCTAAAACAATACGCAGCTGAGACAATGCATGTCTTACCTCTTTGTCTGCTGAGAATAGGATTTTAGTCTGAAATAACAAATACAAAACCAGATTTAGTTTTTTAAAAAGTGTAATGACTTTATTTATCTTAACTTGTGCACAATACTGATCTAGTTAGACAAGTTAATTACCCTTTTTCCTGTTTGTGGTATCCACATGCAACTCCTTTGTTACTCTTTTTAAAAATGAGAATGCAGAACTACCCCCAAATAAGGGTTCTTTGATGGGGTGGGAGTGAAGTTCATTCACTTCAATCTCCTTTTATTTTTTTGTACATCTCCTCACTTGTCTGCTAAGACCTCTTTCCAAGGACAGATCTTTCCTGTCCTATGCATATTCTTATTATTTCCCCAACTCTTTAGTGTCTCACTGAGAGAAAAGTCCTGCTGTGATATCAAAAGGAAGAAAACAAAGCAAGAGATTTGATTAATGAACTACTTCTTGAAGGGATGGGGGAGGGATTAGTCACAAGAGGAAATTAAAGGAAACTGGCTAAATTTAGGTTTTGCATAGTGTTAAGTAATTTCCAGTCTTTTATTTTTTTAGAATGGGGTTTTAATTCAAGCTCTCAGATACAGCTCATGAATTGTGAGGGTAGGAGGCGATGCCATTTGTCCGTTTACATAGCTAATAACTACCTATTTTGGTGCAGCCCTATTTTTCATAATTAATGTCATGTCAGAATTTCTCTGTTCATTATCTTTGGATAACACTCACAAAAGAATCAGCATCTGTTTCACTAGAAGTGAAAGGTCCTTAGTCTGCAAGTTACTTGCTTCATTCCTGAAGTTACCACAAATTACTCAATTGCCCATCATGTACTCCACCATGCTGTTTCCTGACAAGAAAGGCTGCAGCTGTATATAATCAAAAGTTATTTTTCCTTTTTTGGACCAGACCGGAAGGCTTGCTAAACTTCAATCAGGAGAAGAAAATAATGCATAACTTTAATAATCTATGATTCATATTATGATAGTGCCTTGAGGAGTTTACTGAGATCAGTAACAGTGCCCCATTGTATTAGGCTAATATACTACAAAGACAGAGGGAGAGACACTTACCCTGAGAACTTACCATGTAAACAGACAAGTGATACAGAAAATGTTGTATTATTAGCCACATTCCATTGAGCCAGCGTGAGACTGATTTGCCCCTGATTCACAGAAAAATCCTGTGGTGGAGCTGAGAACTGAAGTCTAATCTGGGTCCAGCATCTTAACACCACAAACTTCCCTCACCTCTGTAATCTACTTCAAAACTTTCCATTGTTGATGCCATTCCAAACAACATGCAAAGATTACCATCAACAAGAGGTGAATTATGATGAAATTGGCCCCATCTAGAGCATTCTTTGTCTGATTTCTGGTGGAAATAATGCTGTTTGCAAGAGGCCTTTGGACAACAACAAACACAATATTTTCCAGTTTGTCATCAACTTTCATGAGAGCAGAATCCAACCCTAAAAAAGCATCTTCTCATAAAATCCTCTTAAAACAATGGGAGGAAATAAAGTGTTCTAGATAGTCTTATGATTGGAGAAAATTCTTGTGCAGATTTCGTCCTTCCAAAGGATAAAAACTCTTATCCATGGCACTAGGAACAGCACATCTATATATATTTATAAGCACATCTGCACCTTCATAAGATCAAAAAGATCATAAAAACATCTCCTATTCCATCCAGTCCCAATCCCAACTCTACCCTCCTCCCATATGGAAACAAACATCCAATGTTTATATAGTATAAAAATTTGTATTTCTAGAGATCAACAGATATAGATTTGTATCTATAGCAACAGATAGATATTCATATCCATTCAGGGAAAGTAATGTGCTGACTAACTGGGTTAGACACATTTTTCTTTCGATATTAATATCTTTGCCCTTGGAGATTAGTGATCCTAGAAAAAGCACTACTGAAGAACAAGAAAAAAAAAAATACTTGCATTGAGGTCAAGCCTGATTACAAGAAAAAACATTCTGCAAAAATGTAAGTCAGCTAAGGAATAAGAATCAGGGATATATACCTAGACCTAAGAGTTTCTAAATCTAGGAGTTCTGATGTTTTTTTCATAGCATGGATTTTGTCTTGAGAGATTATCTATGCACCATCTCCCCATTCACTGATGATCATTTGTTATTAGGCAGCCACAGCAATTTCCTACCTTGAAATGTAATACTAACGTCATTCGGGCTAGTGTGTACATTTTGGACACAGCCCTGTTTAAGGGTGGTCTGTAGTGGCATTGCCCCAGGATCAGCACCAGTAGATTCTATGATTATAGCCTTAATCTCCTCCTGAACTATTCAGTATACATGATGGTGGCCCCTCTGTTAGTATCAACACTGTTGTGCAGGGAAGCACAGGGAACAGAAGTTGTATATCCTAGCCTCTCTCCCTTCTCCCCCCGCTCCTCCCATGGGAGGACTTTAGAAAGTTGACTTAAGCCAGTGTAGACGTGGAGTAGCCCTAAATCGACTCTAAGTTGACCTAGGGGCCTCCAGGGCTTTCCCACTGCCCTCCCTGCCATGGTGGC
Organism: Pelusios castaneus; assembly: GCA_007922175.1. Taxonomy (NCBI): domain Eukaryota; kingdom Metazoa; phylum Chordata; order Testudines; family Pelomedusidae; genus Pelusios; species Pelusios castaneus. Next base: position 14,964,216 of record ML685791.1, read on the forward strand.
TTGGACAGCCACAGACTGGTATGCCCCCCCCCCAGGTACAATGGGGCAAAGGCTGATCCCCCTGGCACTTGGCAAGGGGTACCCCCCTGCCACTGTGTACCTGTCCCAGGTCCACCTAGCCCCTACAAGTCGACCTAGGCATCCAGTGTGGACGCTTTAGGTCAATTTTGTAGGGTCCCCTCAAAGTCGACTTAAAATTTAAGTGTGGACATGCTAAGTCGACTTAGCTAAGTCGACTTAAATTAAGAAGTGTAGACGTAGCCAGAGATTGGTGTAGTGAGTGGCCTTGTGTGGGCCATGTAAGATGGGTAGACTTCTTATGTACTGCCCTCCCTTTCCTGCCTGTGCTATGGCCACTCTATCTATCTTTCAATGTATTTTTAACTCTTTTTATCTAGTAGCTTTTTTTCCTCTCTCCTCATACCAGCTGACAGAAAGAACAGAATTTAGGGAACTTTGCCTTCGAATACATTTATGCATTTTTTACAAAATTACTGTTTTCCCACATATCTAATCTCTGTCTCATAGGACACAGAACAGTGCAAGTACTATTCTAAATACTTACATTCTGTATCAAAGGCTTGCACATTCTATCATCACCAATTAAACTAAGAGCCATAGGAACATAGGCATTGCCTTAGTGCATCATGCCAGTAATCCATCTATCCAGTCTCCTATCTCAGATAGTGGTCAGTATGAGCTGCTTTGAAGGAAAGTGCAAGGAGCCCTGAATTAGGCAAATTAGTTATGGGGCATCCTGATCCTCAGCTCCTATCCCACAATAGTTATGTCTTAGATTATGCACTGAAGTATGAGAGTTCCCTTCCAAAGCTCTTGTTTTTTTAAAAATATGTTTATCTCTGATTACTTTTGCCATCCATATAAATAGCCAGTCCTCTTCTGAATCTACTAAGCTCTTTGTCTCTTTGATATATTGTGGCAATGAGTTCCACAGGCTTTTGTTGAATAAGTATTTCCTCTGATTGAGAGATGGTAAATTTAAAACCAATTTCATTGAATGCCAACTCCATTGCTCATGTTATGAGAATGAGTGAATAGTTCTCAATTTACCTCCTCTGTGCCAGTCATCATTCTGTATAATTTCATTATATTTCTCACAGTCAACTCCTCCCTAAATTCAGCAGTCCTAATCTTTTCATTCCCCCAGGGCACTGGAGCACACGGACTGTACTTGTAACTGGCCATACTTTGAGAAGGGAGCTCCGTGCATATCCTCCCATTCTGCACACCTGTGCAACAGTCACTGCCAATCCAACTCCAAGTCAGACAGCTGACAGCAAGGTATGTCTTTTGTGGCCTGGGAAACACAGCAATATTTTTAGGACAGAAAATTGCATTTGTTAGCATCAAAGGAGCAACTTGCTCTCAGTCTCATTTCTAACCCTCATTTAGTCAATAAGACACTTGAAAAACAAACAAGCAAGCAAAGAAAAACACATCTGACTCTAACTTTGGCATTTTAGTTGAGCAACTTGGGGTTGTTTTCTGAAACAGTATGAAAGATGGAAAACCTCTATAAAAGGTTCTCCAGTTTATTACAGAACACCTTGTTTTCCTGCTACTGCAGTGACAGAAAGATAAAGCAACTCTTTCCTTATAATCATGTTAAAGCATCACAATATGGCTGTCTGTATAGGGGTTGGGGAGGAGAGGTCTTTTCCATGACTTTGGAGAACTAACTCCTTTGTTTGCAACAGAAGAGTACTTCCTTTAAGCAAAGGTTGTATATAGCAATCTAAACTGCCTGTAATTCACATTTTTACTCTACTCCTACTTCACACACTAGGCGTAACCTAAAGTGCCTCCACTATATCCACGATTGCCATGTAGAATTTACTATTTACATTTGAAGAAAAGCTGCACAATTGGCACAATTTTCAGAAGAGTGGGAAATTTTTCAAAAAGGCTGTAAATTACAGTCTACTGGTGATTGTTACATAAATTATGCAAGGAATCATGAATAAGAGGAATCAATTTAATGTTTTCTACTAGCCCACCTCCCAAAAATGGTTTTTAAATTGGAAACTTGTATTTGTTTGTTGAATGAAATAAGTCATTTATTGACTACAATAATGGCATATTGTTTCTATTTAAAAGTATACAGATGCTTGTGTGTGCACTAGGAAAGTTTAGATCTGAATCTAGTAAAATGCAACAAATTCTCTGTCTCATATGGTTGCAAGTTCTGCAATTATTTTTGCACATTGGACTAATTGCTACAAACCTTTCTTCCCCTGAAGAGAGTAGTCTTTCAGTATGTAAACTGGTGAAATTCCAGAACTTATGTTGTGCTCAAAACCAGAAACACATACACATCCTGGAAAAGCATATTCTTTGCGAGAGATTTCAAATGGGAAGAATGCAAGGGAAAATTGGTGTTTTTTACCTCCTTTTATTTTTGAAGACCTCATCAACAGTAAATATCTTTATGCTGAAAAAATGTTAAACCTTCTAGTGATTACATTTTTATACTGATAATTGCATAAAATATGGAAATCTTGATTCATTTTTCTTTAAAAGATCATTTATAGCTAATGAAAGGGTGATATTTCTCTATGCAACTAAAGTATAACAAAGAAGTTCCTTTACTAAAAGAAATGACATAATATTATGATTAATCAAAAAAAAAAAAGTTTTGAAACAGCTGCAGTGACCTTAGAAGGTCTATAGTAGTGAAACAAATGAATCGTTCCATTAACACGTGACAACACAACACAATTAACACATCTTACTTTCACCCCAGATGTCATCTACAATTGAAATAATATCTCATTGTATAACCACCCAGTGGGTATAAAATTAATTTGTACCATCATCAATGTATATTCACTGTAACAAACAGCAAAAATTACAAGCTGTTCTAAACTCATCTAATCTTGTTTCAGTACATTGTTACAGAATTCATGAGTGTCTAGGGCCCTACAAGCAAACCTATGAGTCAGATTCTTCCTTCTGCTTCCTTACATGGAAAGTAGCTAAACCTAATAGAACCCACTGAGTGATGAGATGCAGAAAAGATGAAATCCAAAGGAAGGCTTCCATTAGAGCTCCATGTGATTGGCTGACACTGCAGTTTGGCTAGGGGGCCAACGGGTCTTGTAACAGGATCTGTGCTGCCTATGGTACAAAAAGCTAGCTGTACAAATCTACGTGACCCCTGATGGTGTCCTTAGTTTAGGTGTTAGGTGTTAGTTTAGGTTATCAAACCCACCCCACGCCCAGCCTGTTTCTTTAGGCACCTGAATCATGTGCCTCTTGTGTTAGGTAAGCAAATTCCAAAATGTATTACCATTTCACCCAGCCGCATCGGTTTAGGCACCACACCCAAGAGTTGATGCATGCATTCATACTGTTCAATTAATGATGGGAAGGAACACTGAAGAGACAGCAATACCATCTGTAGGAGAAAGAAAAAGGTTAAAATGAAAAAGACAAATAGAAACAGTCAGGAATGAGGCCTAGTAAAACAAATCAAAACAGTAGGCCTGAGTTGGATAAGTGGTGAAGTTGATAAGAGTCAGGCTAAAGAAATATGACATCACAGAAATTGGCAAGAAATAAGTTGCAGCTGCAGTGAGAGTGGAAAAGTACCTTGAAGGTAGGAAGTGTCAGGTTGGCCTAGCACCAAGGAGATAAGAAGTGATGTTTCACATAAACTATAACACTTTGATAGATCGGAGATGTTTAGTAAAGTGCCTGGATCTATTAAAGTAATGGGTGGCATCGAAAAAGGAGTATGTGGACCAATCAAGTAAATTCAGACCCTAAAGAGGGCCAAGCTAATAGGTCCGAGCAGGGTATAAAAGTAGGAGCCTCAGAACCTACATTTTTGTGCCACCAAAGGGTTCTGCCAACAGTTGAGCTGTTTCACTGCATTGAAAGCACAAATGCTGCCAGGACATCTGTTGAAATAGATTGCTTGCCATTGTGCTACATTGCAATAAGCCTAGCCCGGCACCTTTGTTTTTACGAGGACTCGTGGTCATGTTGGTTTCTTCAATCGTGAATGTTACCTCAGTCTACCTTTTGCACACGGGATACGACTAGGCTCCAGATCACTGAGCTAACTAAGTTCTCACTAAAGACCTGAGCCAACGGTATCCCAAAGCCTTAACCAAAGGAGCACCTCAGTTCAGGACCATCGGACTAACAAAGCTCCTGCTAAAGGTCCAAGCTAGGCTTTAGATCACTAAGTTAACTGAGTTCTCACTTAAAGAGCTGAGCGAGGGGTAATCCGGAGGCATACAAAGAGACACGCATACAGCCAAACAGATATCCATGCTGAATGCATGACAACAATGATAACAACGCCTCCTATCCAGCACACTAGACCATCATGTTAGGCACTGTATATTCACGATAGCAATAAAAACAGTCCCTGCCCTCAGAATTGTACAATCTAAGACAAGACACAATGGCTATGTCTACACTTGCACTTTTAAGTCGACTTCAACTAAGTCAACTTAGTGTGTCTACACTTAAAATTAAAGTCGACTTAAAGGGGAACTTACAAAGTCGACCTAGAGCGTCCACACTGGATGCTCTAGGTCAACTTTGTGGGGCTAGGGGGACCTTGGGCAGGTCCACGGTGGCAGGGGGGGCACTCCCTGTCTGCAATGGAGCAAAGGGGGACAGGGACCCTGGCAGGGCAGAGCCCTGTTTGTGTTGCTGTCTGGATTTAGGGAAGCATTTATGATATTATTTTCAATGGATATCTCATAAATGCTATAATCCATAGGAACTATGTCATGTTTGGTATCAATAGAAAGGTAGTAATTTGCTGGGAATGATTATATTGTTTATGTCTAGGAATTCTATTTTGATTAGAAGTTAGGAATTTGATGTTATATCCATACTTTAACTTGTGTCATTCTGGAGGAAAGCCTTAGACGGGAAGGTGTGAACAACCATTGTCTCCTTAATATTTAGGAATTTTCCAGGTAGAATGGTCCCAGGGAGTATCCTGATGAGCCATTAAGGACATAAAGAATACAACCATTGTGTCCTTAATAGCTCATCAGTTTACTCCCTGGGACCATGTCACCTGGCAGATTCCTTAACATTAAGGAGACAATGGTTGTTCACACCCTCCCATCTAAGGCATTCCTCCAGAATGACACAAGTTAAAGTATGTATATAACATCAAATTCCTAACTTCTAATCGAAATAGAATTCCTAGACATAAAATATATAATCATTCCCAGCAAATTACTACCTTTCTATTGATACCAAACATGACATAGTTCCAATGGATTATAGCATTTATGAGATAGCCATTGAAAATAATATCATAAATGCTTCCCTAAATCCAGACAGTGTCACACCCTGCCCACATGCCCTGCCCTTTGGGGGGCATGCCAGGCTCCCCCTGTCCCCCCCCTGGCAGGGAGGGCATTGGTGTAGTCCTGGGGTAGACCTAAGTCGACTTAGGGCTACCCCAGGGCTACACTGGCTTAATTCGACTTTAAAAAGTCGAATTAAGCCTTAGGTAGAGTAGAAAGGTGGTTTAATAAAGTTGACTTAATTTTCATTAAGTCGACTTTATTTTGCTTAAGCAAGCTGCTTAAGTCGACTTAAGCAAAGTGTAGTGTAGACTCAGGGCAAATTAAGTCGGCTTAAGCCAAGCTTAAGTCGACTTAGTTTACCAGTGTAGACGCAGCCTACAGGTGCATACAAGAAAGATTGGGGGCAGGAATGTACAAGGCAGTGAGTGATTATGGACAGCATGATAAGCAGAATAACATGCCATTAATGAAAGTCAATCTACAAGTCTTTTTAACCTGCTCAATAAGAAGTAATGTGGTTTAATAGCATCCTACCCTCCAACCCCCCCAAAGAAACAAACAAATAAACAAAAAACAAGACAAGAAGATCGAGAACTTGGGAAGTTATTTATGATCAAGGCATTTGGAAGTCTTAAAAGATCCCACCAAAAGTATTTTCTTCACAAAGTGAGATGAATATGGTGGCATTTGCTTGAAGACTGGCGAGACATGCCAAGACAAAGCACCTGCACCACATCAGCCATAACACTATATAGGAAACTTTGGGCCAGATCATGCAAGCCCACCAGAGACAGACAGAACTCTTATTGATTTCAGTGGGTGTTCCATGTATAACATCTTTGAGAGATCAGACCATTGTAGAAGAATGCAGCTAGGGAGTCTTCAAGGACTGTTGCTGTTCCTAAGAACTACATAGCCTTGAAAGCTAGTCAGAACCAGTTGCCTGTTTTTGTGTCTGTGAAAGTGCTTTCTGACCTGCTTTGCCTAATAAGGATGGATTGTAGCTAAACCAATAAGAAGCTGTAGCTCTTTCCTGTCTAATGTATTCTGAGGGTCTATAAAAGATACTGCCTGACGTCACGGGGGCGGAGATTTCCTTTCATATTCTGATTACAGTAAAGGCTTGCTGATCACACTTAAGTTTTTTTCTGAGTCTTTCTTTGACACTATGTGTCTTCAAGTTGAGCAAATCAACTCTTTCTTTTTTTCATGTCATCAGAAGATTTTCTGGTTCTCCCCATGTGTGTGAGCGTGCATGCGCACATACACAACTGATAGTATCAGGTACTTAGGGGAAAATGTAGAGTTTAAATTCAAATGGTTCTGTAATACTCTCTTTTATATAATGAATACAGTTTTTTTGGTTGGACTTAAATTTTCTTCTGAAATGTTTGCAACTCAAACCATGCAGTGCTGTGCTAATGCCAAACCAAAAATTTAATCTGTTTCATTGTCTGCTATGAATGAACTCAAGCTGTAAACGCATAGCCACGGTGAAGCAAGCGCTGCAAATGAAATACTTTTTAAATTCTAGACTATATAAGCATTTTAACCTTTTCACTGTCATTTTCACTTATATGATCATGTTTAAAAACATTTTGCCCACAAGTCCTTTAACAAAACCATGTCTCCTAAATTTGAAACATATTTTGTGTCACATTATTATCCTTTAAGTTCCAGCTGTGCTGTCCATTTTAATTAGAATAATCATAATCTAATATGACATTAGACCCGCATGACTGAATGCAGAATCTGTCCATTACCTTCAATTATCTGACCTGTTAAATAATTAGATATTGTCAGAAAAAGCAAGGCTGTAGAAGAATAACAAACATTAAAATATTCCTGTTTATTTCTGTTGGCATTTTCTAATGAAGTGTACTTATAATTCCTTTCATTATGAAAGGAATCATTATGTTATTAAAAGCAGTATAACTTAAGAAAATTAATTTTATTTTATTATTTACTGATCAGAATGTGTCTGAAAAGTTTCTTACCTCAGGACTACAACTATCCTTAATATCAAAATTTTGATACAGAAATGCATATGGGGTCTGATCATACTTTCATTGAAATCACTGAGAAAACTGCTGCTGATTTCAGTGGTGCAGGATCAAGCTCATAAGAAGCTAGATGACTGCTAGACCACCTCTTGACTGTAATAGGGGTGAAAACCTTTAAAGACAAACCCACTTGTAGAGGAAAACTCTGTGCTGCTCAGCCTGAAGAAGGACTGTTGATGATCGTGTGATAAAAGGACTGACCATGACTAAAAATACTTGAGTTCAGTTCCTGGCACTGCATCAGATTTGGTGTTACCTTGGCAAGTCACAAAATCTCTTTGTCTCAGTTCTCCTTTTTTAAAATGGGACAGTAACTAAGGAGTTTTTCCAGAAAAAAGTCAGAATTTTGGCATTAATGTTAATGGTAGTGTTTACTTTGCAGTTAAACACTCACAGCTGGCCCATGTCAGCTGATTCCAGCTTGTGCTGCTCAGACTACAGGACTGTCTAATTGTGGTGGACTCAGGCTGGAGGTTGGGCTCTGAGACCATCCCCCCCTTATGGGGTCCCAGAACTCCGGCTTCAGAGTGAGCCCAAACATCTACACCAGAATTAAACAGCCCAGTAGAGTAGTCTGAGCCCCTTGAACTAGAGTGAGCTGACATGGGCCATAAGGAGGGCTTTAACTGCACTGTAGATACACCACCTAAAGGCTTCAACCATGAACAGACCAAAACACCATTGTGTTAGTATTGTCCAGATACATGGTAAGGGATGGTCTCTGCCCTGAAAAATTTACAGTCTGAATAGACAAGACTGATGACGAAACAGAGGTATAAATAGGTAAAGTGACTTACCCAAGATCATGCAGCAAGTCAGTGACCACGACAGGAATAGAACGGTCCTCCCCTGACTTCTCATCTACTGGACCACGCTGCCTCCCACTAACATCCTGGCAAATATTACGAATTGTGTCAGAAACTGAATTATCCAATGCTAACCGGTCAAAAACAGGCAGATAGAACAAAATAAATAAAAAGATAACATTAAAAAAAATAAGATGACTTCTCTTCAGACATCTTAAAACTGATATTGCCATGTTGTGCTCATTCATTAACTTTTTGAAGAACAGCCCTTTTTTGTGAAATATCTTGGAAGGCAAATGAAGGAATAAGTTGACAATTCTAGCATCCTCTCTAAATCTTCTGAAGCGTAATTGCCTTATTAAAATGCTTACTTCCCTATCCCTTACACCTGGCTTTTGGTTTTTTGGATTATAAATCATGTAAATTGGTGTTTTGTTAGTCAGAATTTGACATAGTATCAGGCTTGTGTGAGATGTTGATTCAAATGCCTGAAAATACTGTGGTAAGGAAAGATCAGAACATTTTACAATATTCCTTTTGTAAAATGATCCTTCTCAATTCACTTGATTTATAAATAGCATATTACAGGGCCAGCCCAAGGCTTTTTGGTGCCCTAGGCAAACTATGACTTTGGCAAAACCCTCCACCATTTGATATAGAGAAAAAATGATAACCTATTAAAATATTTTTAAATAGAAAAAAATTTAACTTGGTGCCCCTTAAAGCCTGGTGCCCTAGTACCACCTAGTTCGCATATATGGTTGGGCCGGCCCTGGTATATTAGCTACATCAGTGCTTGGGCCTGTGGGTCACTACATTTAGACTCATCTAAGAAGTTAAACTTGCTATGTAACTGGATATGACAAAATTCAACCAATCAAAATTGAAAACTGCAGAAGTACCAATAAAGAGAGATGCTATTGGGCAAACTATTAAGTCAAATCCTTGCAGAGAGGAAATGGTCAGGTTCTAAACAAAATGGCTATGTCTACACTGGCAAGTTAGTTTGAATTAAGGAGGCTACCCTAAGCCACGGCTACCCTAAGCTTTAGTTAGTTTGAATTAAGGACTTCCTTTACTAACTAGTTTGAATTAACCAATATGGCCATGTTAATTCAAACTAATTTCTTAGTTCGAACTAACCGGCCATTGAAATGAATGGGGATTGCGAATTCGAACTAAGCAAGTGCCATGAATGACACTTGTTTAGTTCGAACTAACTAATTCGAACTAATTTTAGCAAGTGTAGACATAGCCACTCATCATCATGAGCTATTCAACTCAGAAGCAAACTATTCTTTACAGTGGTTGCAAATTTATTTAGAAACATCACTACATATTACTGCTGATTATAAAGAGCCCATTCATTGGCATCTGCTAGTTCACAGTCTCCATTTCATTCAATCAACAGAGTGACAATGTCATAAAATGGATTGCCCAGACTCAGGCCCAGAATCTTCTCAGTTTTAGAATATCTGATCTAAGAAAATGTTTCTCCTAAATAGAATCATTTTACCAAAAATATCAACAAAATAATCCCTGAAACTACAATTTGAAGATTTACAAATATATGGCCTGAAGAAAATGTCCCCTGAAGTCAGTGAAAAGATTCATCATTGACATCAGTGGGCATTGATGCGGGGTCATTGCAGCTAATCCTCCTACTCACAGAACTAGGTGGAGTATGGTAGAAAAACCAAAGGGAGCACATCTTGTTTTCTAACATAAAAATAATCAAAACTAAACACCACTTAAGAATCAAAAGGGAATGAACAGTTTTCCATCACAATTAAAGTTCTCTTCTGCCATGAGATAGATGATGTTCTGATCGAATGGTTGAAGTTTATTTAATCATTTCCTAAGATTCATTCACTATTATGATTAACCTCAGATTTATCTCATGCTGTTAACAAAAAAAAAAACAGTTCTAACATCCATGCTTTGAAGTTATTGCTTAAATAGTTTTTCTCGCACTTTTGACATTTATAAACTTATCTTTTTCATGGAGGAACAGGAAAATGCAGCCGTAAGAAGGTGATGCAGATCCAGTACTTATATTGCTACCAGTATAAATTAAAGCAATAGAAATAAAATGATAATTATCATAATGATAGTAGGCCAAATCTTAGTGTGAATAAATAGAGTTCCATTGACTTTGGTGTAGTTACAGCATTTTACTCCAGGTGAGGGTCAGGCCAAATATGTTTACATGAGTCATCCTTACAATATGTGAGATCATTTGGGAAACCACAGTCTTGTACTAATTTAAAAAGTCACCATCTGACCTTTATGTGCCCCAAAATAGCAAAGGGATGAAGAAAGAAAGAAAGAAAGAAAGAAAGAAAGAAAGAAAGAAAGAAAAGCTTACGACCAGATCTCTCCTGGCCTGCTTAGAGTCTGTGGCAGTAAGGCTGAACTTATTACACATATAATCAGCATTCATTTTATTTTTCCTTTTTGTTTTAAGTGCGGTTCGCTTATTCCTCAAGCCCAGGAAAGTATGGTTACAGAAATCTCACACCAAATTTGCAGCCAATTTTCCCACATTTGGGAATTCAGAGTTCAGTGTTCCTCAAGTGAAATGGATGAGTCACCGTTTGGGGAAACACTTTCTGATAATGGTAATTCCTTCACCAAGTGATATTAGCCTCCGAGTTTTAAATATAAAGAAAGTAGATTTGGCTATCTGAAAATAAAAAGAACCATCTTGCTCTGGAAAAAATCCTGTCTACTAGTTATTCTCCTAAATGTTGCATCAGTTACAGATGGATAACAACTCCTTCCTTGGTGCTTTACAAAAAAAATCAGCTACTTATTAAAAAGTAATATGCACATTCAGTGGCATTCTTTTCTTAAGTCTGCCTCTCCCTACATTTACGTAGATTAGGTATTCAATATTCACAGTTATATGCTCCCTATGGCTTGCATGTCATAGGGCAGGGTCAAATCACCACTGAGAGAGAGGAAGATAGTGGTACTCTCCCAAACTTCATTTTCAAGATAAGCTCCACACACTCATATGATAAAAAGACATGTGATTCCCAGTAGATGAAGCATATGTCATTATGCATGATGTCTGGTCTCAGCTGAGCTCTGGTGAGTTCCACAGGCTAGGTTCCACATCATGAGGATTCAGACAGACTGGCTGTGTGAGGCTCCTTGATGATGCTCAAATGCCCTCCTGGGCTTTGTGGGAATTTTCCCTTCCTGATTAGTGAAAAACAATCAAGACCTTCACAAACTCATTCACTCCTAACCCCAGAATGGTCTGTCACTCAGAGTAGATTATGTTAATCAGTGGTTCTTAACTTTTTCCTTCCTGGAATCCATTCACAGTTAGTAATATGGGAAGGGCATATTGAGAACCCCTTGATAATGTAATTCTTCTTTCTTCCATGCTTTGATAAGCAATGACAAAGTGATATTCAAATTGGCATCTAAGTTAACATCAAATGAAATGAATGGGGGGCAGCTAACTTTTAGCAGAGCTATTCTTTCAGGGTTTCTGCAAATTCAGGTCAACATCACTGCATTAGTTACATTCAGTTGACACTTTACAAGCTTTTCTTTGAAGTCTGGCTGTATTTAGTGAAAGCTGAAATTCTGGAGAACAAAAGGAGCTGGCATGCTATACCTCCCCCTTTCGAATCTGAACTGTACTGTGGAATGAAGAAAATTTAGCAATTTATTATAAAACCTACCTCAAGGCACAACTTCTACTTGATATGCTGCCATATCTGCACAAAAGATGGCCTCACAAAGAGGAGTCTCAAAATATCTGCACACAAAAAGTTCCAGAGGGGTAGCCGTGTTAGTCAGTATACAGCAAAAAACGAGAGTCCTGTGGCACCTTAAAGACTAACAAATTTCTTCAGATGCATCTGACGAAGAGGGTTGGAGCCCACGAAAGCTTATGCACACAAAAAGCTAATCCATGGTGTGGACTCCACAGATGTGGGAGATGTCAGGAGAAATTCAAATTGGGGCATCAGATATAGTCCTGGAAAAACAAAATTTAAATCCTCCGCTATTTCATGTACAAACAACATTGTAAGTTGCTAGAAGAGCAATAATAGCATACCTGCAGAAATACAAACCTCAGTGCTGCATAATGGTCCAATCGCTGTCAACTCAGACACTGGCCATTTTAAATCACTGAAGTGTTGTGGGGTTCAAAAAAGTTTATTGCGCATTTACTTGTGCTCTGGCTTCTGTTCAATCTGCTTACATGTGCCATAAATCAGAGCTACATAGATTCCACAACTGAGTGCCCATAGATGAGAGATTGCCTCACTACATTTTTTTTAACTATGCCTACTGTTAACAACAAATGATTTTCTCCTGCCTAGATGTCAAGCCATATATTATCCTGTGCTTTTAACTTTCTGAAAAAGTGGATTATAGAAGTAGATTTCTGCAGCTCATGGCTGGATTTTGTAGGCTTTTACTTACAAAGGAAAGTATATGTATAGTGGAAATTGTGACAACTGATCAGTGGCACACACCAGCAATACCTAGATCCTCCCTTCAGGTCTTCACTAAAATGAAAGCAATAAATTGCCAGTGTTAGGCACTGTGCCTTATTATGATATAAATACAGAGAAAACACTTTAGGTGGATGGGTCCAAGCAAAGAACTGGACCTGTGTTAGTACATGAGGCAAATTAACAGCTTATGGATCCAAAGTCTTTCATAGTCACAGAAACAAAGTATGCACTAATCTAAAAAGAGATGAATGCAATTATGTTGGTTAGTGAGCCTTTCTCAATAAGTGTATGGGAGAAAAGTTACAGTGGAGTCTGACCATCAGTCATTGGAGGGAATTGTGGAAAAAAAAAAATCAGGCAGCAGCACCACCAAGGTTTCAAAGAATGATTTCACACCTACTGAAGTACAAAACTGTGTTTAAACTGAGACCAGAAAAGGATATACCACTCACTGGCTATGTCTACACTTGCACTTAAAGTCGACTTAGTGTTTCTACACTTAAAATTAAAGTCGACTTAAAGGGGAACTTACAAAGTCGACCGAGAGCATCCACACTGGATGCTCTAGGTCAACTTTGTAGAGCTAGGGGGACCTTGGGCAGGTCCACAGTGGCTGGGGGGGGGGCACCCCCTGTGTACAATGGGGCAAAGGGGTACAGAGACCCTGGCAAGGCAGAGCCCTGTGTGTGATGCTGTCTGGATTTAGGGAAGCATTTATGATATTATTTTCTATGGATATCTCATAAATGCTATAATCCATAGGAACTATGTCATGTCTGCCAGGTGATATGGTCCCAGGGAGTAAACTGATGAGCCATTAAAGACACAATGGTTGTATTCTTTATGTCCTTAATGGCTCATCAGGATACTCCCTGGGACCATTATACCTGGAAAATTCCTAAACATTAAGGAGACAATGGTTGTTCACACCCTCCCATCTAAGGCATTTGTCCAGAATGACACAAGTTAGTATGGATATAACATAAAATTCTTAACTTCTAATCGAAATAGAATTCCTAGACATAAACTATATAATCATTCCTAGCAAATTACTACCTTTCTATTGATACCAAACATGACATAGTTCCTATGGATTATAGCATTTATGAGATAGCCATAGAAAATAATATCATAAATGCTTCCCTAAATCTAGACAGTGTCACACCCTGCCCACATGCCCTGCCCTTTGGGGGGGCATGCCAGGCTCCCCCTGTGCCCCCCCTGGAAGGGAGGGCATTGGTGTAGTCCTGGGGTAGCCCTAAGTCGACTTAGGGCTACCCCAGGTCTACACTGGCTTAATTCGACTTTAAAAAGTCGAATTAAGCCTTAGGTCGAGTAGAAAGGTGGTTTAATAAAATCGACTTAATTTTCATTAAGTCGACTTTATTTTGCTTAAGTCAACTTAATTTACCAGTGTAGATGCAGCCATTGATGCCACAAGCAGATTGTGAATGATCATATGGAGGAGACAACTGAAGCACACATTTATTTAATTATGTTCAGCTTACCTGACGAGAGAGAAGAAAATAACAGAACTAAGCCCTGCAAGTAGGAAGATTCACAGTATTCCACGGAACAAAAGAAAAATGTGTGTCCACTCTGTAGAGAATAGAGAGATGCTTGTAGAATATTGTGATTTTAGAGACACTCCCTAGCATGGGTCAGTGCTGTGTGAATTAGGAGACTGCCCTATAGTGCCCTAACATGGCCGCTCCCAGCTACACACCTGGGAATCACTCTTTTCTGTGTTATTGAAGTGCTATTCCTCACTCAGTTGATGGTGTGGTCTTTAATGAACCCTCAGGATCATTATATGGTGTCAGAAGATGGTGAATGAGTTTGGAAACTAAAAAGACTAGGAGGAAAACTCCTGTGTTTGCAACTGAAAACAGACAAACTGGGGATCTCTGAAAACAAAAGAAGCCTTCAGCAAGTAAGTGCAAGCTCTAAAAATGGACGTGTTACAGGCTCCTTCCCCTCTCCATGTCTGGTAATGTTGCAGAAAACTGGATAGAGTTTAAGCAGCAATTTCTGTTGTATTTGTCTGACACTGGAGTGTAGAACAAAGATGAAAACCAAAAATCATCTGTCTTTTTACATGTTGTTGGAGAGGAGGCATTGGATGTTTATAATAACTTTGAATTTCAAGATGGTGAAAGCATGAATTTAAATATAATACTGACTAAACTTGAGGAATATTACATGCCAAAAACTAATGTGACTTTTGAGAGGCATAGATTTTTTTACATGCATGCAAAAACCGATAACAGAATAGATCCGTATGTCACAATATTAAGGAAACTCAGTAAAAGCTGTAACTTTGGTGGCTTGGCAAAGCCTCTGATCAAAGACAGACTGATTTGTGGCATTATAGATAATGTGTTAAGAGAGAGACCGCTCAGAGCAGGGGGAATAGCTTTGAATGAAGCTCTTCAGATATGCAGGGCCTCTAAAATGGTAAAGACACAAATAAAAGAGCTGAATTCACCAGAAGGGACAGTCCATGCACTCAGACAAACAGCGTATAGCCAGAGGGGCTCAAATCACAATATGGAACCAACCCCTGCTTTCAGGAAGACTTGAGTCCAGACCATCATGTGGCATGTGTGGATCAAGGCATGGTCCCAAACAGTGTCTTGCCTATGGGAAACTCGGTCCTAACTGTGGGAAACTTGAATCATTTTGCAAACTGCTGCAGATCCCGAAGGGAGAAAATCAAGTGCATTTTGTTACTGACAATGAGACTGAGGAGTGTTCTGTAGATGGACTGGGATCAAGCAAGCCTTGGAGACTGGATACTGCCTCTGACAGTGAATGGAGCAGTCATCCCACTGAAACTTGACACAGGAGCTCAGGTCTGTCTGCATGAGAGTATGAGACTGAGAATAAGACCTAAGCTGGGACCAATAAACATAAAAGTAACTGGGTACTCTGGAACAAATATGCCAGTGCAGGGATGCTGCTTTGCTAGTGTTAACCATAAGAACACATGTACAGGCTGCCTTTCATTGTAGTGCCACAGGACATGACACCAATTTTCGACCTGGCTGCATGTGAGAAACTCAGTCTGGTAAAAAAGGGTGCTCTCTCTACAAGATTGTACTGCATCTGGCTATTAGGCACTCTTTTAGGAATATCAGGACCTGTTTCAGGGATTGCATTGCTTGCAAGGTGAACATACAATCCGCATAAACAAGCAGGTCCCTCCAGTTATTCATCCATGTAGAAAGGTGCCATTTGCACTCTGTGATAAACTCAAGGCTGAGCTTGAAAGGATGGAAGCAAGGCAGGTGATACAAAAAGTAGAGGAGCCAATGGAATGGGTGAGCTCCCTTGTCATAGTGGGAAAAAAAGCACTAGCCAGCTACACATATGCTTAGATCTCAGAGACCTCAACAGAACTATACAAAGAGACCATTTCAAACTATCAACTAGAGAAGAGATTATGGCTCAGTTTGCAAATGCTCAATATTTCAGTAAATTGGATGCATCTTCAGGATTTTGGCAGCTAAAATTAAGAGGAAAGCTCAAAATTATGCATATTTAATACACAATCCGGAAGATACAGGTTTTTACGCTTACTCTTTGGTATAGCTTCAGCACCAAAGGTGTATCACAAAACCATACACATGTTCTATGAACATATTAGCGGTGTGGATATCTCCATGGATGACATCATCATCTGAGGCTCTACAAAAGAGGAGCTTGATCGTCGGCTTCGGCAAGTTTTGGATGTATCTAGAGCTGCAAACCTCAAACTAAATAAGGTGTTAGGAGTTAGAGAACTGACTTTTATAGGGGATGTTATTTTCCATGAAGGTGTAAAACCTGATAAGAGGAAGATTTCTGCCATTGAGATGATGCCATGTCCCCAGTTAAAGAAAGATGTCCAACGGTTCCTGGGAATGGTTAACTATCTTGGAAAATTCATATCTAATCTTTTTGCCAAGGCAGTGCCATTGGGACAACTCCTAGAGGACAAAAATGAATGGTGTTGGGATGATGCACAAGAGAATCACGGCAAGGTTTAAAACAACACTTGATACAAGAACCAGTATTGAAATTTTGTTCTCCAGGAAGGCCAATTAAGATTTCATCAGATGCATCACAGTCTGGGTTAGGTGCAGTGATTTTACAGAAACTAGAGGACTGCTGGCAACCTGTGGCATATGCATCCAAATCACTGACTGATGCAGAGACTAGATATGCACAGATTGAAAAGGAGCTTTTAGGAATCTTGTTTGCTTGTGAGAGATTCAATCAGTATATTTATGGACAGACAGTGGAAGTTGAAATGGATCACAAACTCCTGATTGCATTATTTAGCAAACTGCTAAATAACTCATAGACTCTAAGGTCAGAAGGGACCAGTACGATCATCTGGTCTGACCTCCTGCAAAACGCAGGCCTCAAGACCCCACCCACCCACTCCTGCAATAGGCCACTAACCTATGACTGAGTTATTTACCTCCTTAAATCATGATTTAAGGACTTTAAGATACAGAGAATTCACCGGTAGGTGAACTATGCCCTGTGCGACAGAGGAAGGCGAAAAACCCCCAGAGCCCAGGCCAATCTGCCCTGGGGGAAAATTCCTTCCCGACCCCAAATATGGCGATCAGTTAAACCCTGAGCACATGGGCAAGTCTCAACAGCCAGTTATCCAGAAACAATTCTCTGTAATAACTCAGAACCCACCCCATGTACTCTCCCCTTTTTAGGCCACTTGTAAATCCACCACACGAAGCCAAATATCAGTCAACTTCCAAAATAGGCTAATCATACCATCCCCTCCATAAATTTATCAAGCTCAGATTTGAAAGCAGTTATGATGTTTACCCCCACAACTCCCCTTGAAAGGTTATTCCAGAACTTTACACCTCTAATGGTTAGAAACCTGCTTCTAATTTCAAGCCTAAATTTCTTGATGGACAGTTTATAACCATTTGTTCTGGTGTCCACATTGGTGCTGTACTCAAATAATTCCTCTCCCTCCCTGATCTTAATCCCTCTGATGTATTTATAGAGAGCAATCATATCCCCCCTCAGCCTTCGTTTGGTTAAGCTAAACAAGCCAAGCTTCTTCAGTCTCCACTCATAAGGCAGGTTTTCCACTCCACAGACCATCCTAGTAGCCCTTCTCTGAACCTGTTTCAAATTTGAATTCATCCTTTTTAAACATTGGGGACCAGAACTGTACACAATATTCCAGATGGGATCTCACCAGTGCCTTGTACAGCGACACTAACACCTCCCTGTCTCTACTTGAAATACCTCTCCTGATACATCCTCAACTGTACCTTAAAGATTCAAAGAATGATGATAAAATTGCAGAAATATAATTTGCTGGTGACTTACACAACTGGCAAATTTACGTTCACAGCAGATGCACTTTCCAGAGCAGTAGCACCTATGGTACCCGAGAAGACAATGGAGACAGAGGTGCAAGCCTAAGTCGATGATTGTGAGATCAAATTCCATAACTAAAAGGAGACTGCAACAAATAAGAGAAGAGACAGAGAAAGATGAATCATTGGGAATCCTTAAAGAAGTGATAATTAAAGTGTGGCCTGAAATAATAAGCAGTTGCTGTCTAAGTATAAGAGATTACTGGAACTGCAGACATGAACTGACTATGGTAGATGGGGTGATTTTCAAGGGTGGTAAGGTCATAATTGCACAGAGCCTCCTAAAAGAAATGCTACAAAAGATCCATGAAGGTTACTTAGGAATTGAAAGTGCAAAGAATGAGCACCAGAGGTCATGTATTGGCCACAGATCAATCATGACATCACCAATATGGTAAAAAACTGCTTTTCATGCTTGAAATACAAGCCATGCCAACAGGCAGAGACACTGAGACCCCATCCTGTCCCACAAAGGCCTTATGAGAAGGTCGATGTGGATATATTTACCTGGCATTCTAAGGATTACTTCATAGTCACCTATTATTACTCTCTGTATCCAGAAATTTTCACACTGTACAGTACTAATAGTAATTCAGTGGTCACTGGCATGAAAGGAATTTTTTCCAGACATGGAATTCCTGATGAAGTCTTCAGCAACAATGGACCATAATTTTCAAGTGCAGAGTTTAGGCAATTTGCCTCAGATTGGGATTTTTGTCACAAAACCTCCAGTCCAAATTACCCCAATCAAATGGACCGGTGGAAAGGTATATACAGTAAAGAACCTAATGAAAAAGACTTTTGACTGTGGGAGTGATCTATATAAAGTATTGTTGGTCTACCGAAGTACACCCCAGAGAATGGCTTTTTTCCAGCTCAGCTGCTAATGGGAAGAAGGATCAGGTCTACTTTACCTATTACTGATAATTTGCTGCAATCTCAGAGCACTGCTATCATTTGGAAGCTGAAAGAAAGAAGTGGAAGCGGAAATATTATTTTGACAGAAGGGTTCATGATCTTCCATCCCTTAACCCAGGTGATAGTGTGCCTGAAGAATCACACCTCTAATACTTGGGGCCAAAGAGGTACCATTAAAAAACAGCTGCATCCATGGTCTTATGTGGCCCAGACAGACCAAGAAGACACATTTCGACATAATTGACAGGATCTACGACTTATCCCAGAGAGTTCCCACACTGTGGAAGTTGAAGTAGATTCCGGCATATCTCCGCTCAACACATGATGAAGAAACTGTCAGGGAACAAGAAAACTCAGACTTGAATGAGGGACCAGTACTGAGAAGATCTAATCGAGTGATCAAATGTCCAGAAAGACTCATAGGATGCATCTACACTGGCAACTTAGGTCGACTTAAGGACGCTTAAGTCGACCTATACAAAGCCATGTCCACACTGGGCTTTTATTAAGTCGACTTAAGTGCTTCCTTAAGTTGACTTAATAACAGCTTACCTCGACTTAATAACACAACCCCTGAAAGTTGACTTAAGTCGACTTAAAGCCAGTGTGGACGGCTATGTCCACTGTTAAATCGACTTAACAAGGTCGACTTAAAGTGTAGCCACTCTGTGAAGTTGACTTAATAGAGTTAACTTAACTTTACAAGTGTGGACATAGCCATAGAGACTTGCCACGTGACTTTGTTTGTTTTTCTGCAATAGACTACCACAGCTACCCCTCTGGAACTTGCTAGGATGTGTGAGGGAAGTGAGTGGTAAAGATTCACTTGAGAGTGATGTGCTAGTAACTTCTCCTCTCTAGGTAGTTCAGATGCTGAGTTTATGGACTGGTATTATGCATGTTTTTTAGATGGCTGTTATATGGTGTTAGATGTTAGTTCATGCATCATTAGTTAGCTTTTAACTAACAAAAAGTGTTATGGATCTCTAAGTGTTAACTTGTTTTCCTTAGGAGGGAAGATGTAGAGAGATGCTTGTAGAAGGTTGTGATTTTTAGAGGTACTCCCTAGCATGGGTCAATGTTGTGTGAATTGGGAGATGTGCCCTGCAGATCTAACATGGCTGCTCTCAGCTGCACATCTGGGAATCACTCCTGTCTTTGTTATTAAAGTTCTATTCCTCTATCATTCAATGGTGTGGTTTTTAATGAACCCTCAAGATCATTACACACTCCAAGTGATAGGTCAGAGCAGTCTATGAGAAACTAAGATTGGTGAATGATTTGTGAAGGTGTAAAGTTTTCTGAAGACTTCATGATCCAGAAACTGGAAAAGACAAATATAATTAATGAGGAACACAGGGGAGAGGACAGTGAAAATCCAGAAGGGCTAGTCATTATATTACCTGTGCTATGAAATTGCCAGAGAGATTAAATCTGTACAAAGTTAATATTGGAATACTGCATATGAAAGGCAAATATCAGTATTCTTAAATATTTAATTAGAACACAGCTATGTGAATAGTGAACTTAATAAGAACTTTGTTCTTCTATAAGGAAGGGTTGGGATTTCCAGTGACTTTACACTCAGATTACAGTAAATTATCAGATGTGCCATTATCTGTGCCAATTCAAAGTTCTTTTTCTGGGATGTATGGAGAAATGTGTGCCAGTTGTGTCTATCATCAATAAAGTCCACTCTGTATGAGTCTTGCTCTGATTGATTTATTTCAAATGCAGCTGCTGCTTACAGGTTATCCCCATAAAAGCTAACAAAACCAAAGCCAAAACATTGCACGGGGACCTTGCTTTTTGTCTATTGTAAAGCACCTTTCTCTCCTCTGGATCTACATAAATAAAAGTAAACTGCAGGAAGAAAGCCTATGATAATGAATATTAATGAATGAAACTAAATATGCAGTATTTTTCTTTGAAGTTTTAACATTTTATCAAGGGTACAAGGAAAACCCACACAGCTCTGCTTCAGCTCTGTTGCTTTCTAGATGCTGAAACATTGCTTTTTGTTCTGGCTTAGGGTGTTCACATAACCATGTGTTCTATTTCCTCTCCAGCCACGTTTACAGAGCACTCATGGGATGCGTTTGCTTTCACTGAAAGGAATCTCTTGGCTCTGTACTGAGCTGGAGAGGAATTTAGATGCATGGCCTGAGCAGCAGCTGCTCTTCTCTGCTGGCTCATTCTCAGCGTGTCATATGTCAGGATCCTGAACATATAATGCATTATTGTTCACAGCTGAAAATTTGGGACTGGAGCACAGTACAAAATAATGGCATTGGAGGTCAGGAAATTGCACATGCTTATGTGTGCACGCGCACACACACAAACTACTCATGTCAAATGTCTGAGCGACATTAAGAGAAGGGTAAAGAAAAAAATACTATTTAATGACTTTAGATTGGGATTTTGCAAGCTATCCTTCAACATCCTGGAGGTCCAGGAAACGATAAACATTCCCCCTCCCCCATGCATGTACATGCAGAATATTTACCCTTTTTTTTTTGTATAAAATGCATAGTTTAGGCCTAACATCTAATTCTATTAGTGACTATGAAGGAAGCCCCAGTAACAAAACACAAAACAAAACAAAAGTTTTAATCTTTCATTTAATTCCCCACCCTATATATTTGTACTTGCGATGGGAGAAACTCATGTAGTTAGCAGGTTCTTAAAATATTTGTTGAGTACAACTCTTGAGTTTGAAAACTATTTTCATTTTTTAAATTAAATTGTTTTCCTCTGAAAAGGAGATTCCATACTAAAATGTGTTTCTAGCTAAAGGGAAGCCTGTGCTACATGTTAATGACAGGAGACTCTCTCAAGTGCTAGGCTAATCCCCTATACATACACTTTAATTTTGCCATTAGAATTCTCTCGCACACTATTCCACTTTTCACAGTTGCGCTACATTTCATTTTCATTCTTTGCTCCATTTTCCATCCTTTGATTGAAACCTTGCAAGCTGTTTTATGCAGACAGAATTTAAATCTACATGGTGTCCATTAACATCAGTGCGTGCCTGCATGGACTTAGTGGGGTCCATTTGTGTGGAGTGATTTGCAACCCAGGGTCTCAGTTTTCACTAGATTTTTTTTGTTCCCTTTCTGCATCTATGCTGTTCCCTCTCACCCAGTCTCTTCAAAGTGGAATGTTAAACCCCATGACAAATGAGTTCTTCTCAATTTATAAACCCATGATTTTTAGTGTGGTCAAAATTACACTAATTGAGTTTACACATCCTTCATCTATGTTAACATTTACCGTCCTGCCTCTGAAAAAGGGGTGTAGAATTGTTACAGACAAGAACTGAGAGATGACACTTACCTTTCTATAAATTCTGGAGCAGTAGCCACTGTAGGTTTTGTTTTGGGTAATGAATTTTGTGAGCAAAAACTACAGTAGAGTGCAATTAAGGAAATCCCACAGAAAGACTGAGACGTACTAGTAAAGCAAATATTGCTCACTCTCTCAATATTCTGTGAAAAACTTAACACTAGTATTGATGGAGACACAGCTACAGCACATTACACAAAAGTGGCTGATAGCATATCATGGCCAGCTCATACATCCTTGTACTAGAAAGAATTCAAGGGTAAATGCTACCAAAATACCTATGGTCCAGGTGGGGATATAAAGTTTCAGTTACTTATGCTATACCCCTATCTGCTGACACTGCCTGATAGTATCTGGGAACTCTAGGCTTTGGGTCTACAGGGACTTTTGAGTAGCCTCAAAGATATTTGTTTTAAACTGAATATGCTGAAGCAGACAACTGATAAAGGAGCTACAAGCTTGACATCAATACAAAGCTACACTGCCATCCCAATACAAATGTTTACTTAACCTCCAGATTACAACTTCTCTGAAATAAAGAATTTTCATTAATGTGAAAAATGATAGGAAGCAGTTGCCTATAAAGAAAACCAGCCTCAAAAACTCCCATGTATAGAGCACATGTATACAAAAGTGACATTGTTTGGAAAACATTTGCATGTTAATGTTCTTAAATAATGTTTTCTCAGACAGTCTTGGTATGTAGATTTCCTTCCCTGCATTTACCAATTTT
This sequence comes from Pelusios castaneus, assembly GCA_007922175.1. Lineage (NCBI taxonomy): Eukaryota > Metazoa > Chordata > Testudines > Pelomedusidae > Pelusios > Pelusios castaneus. Next base: position 14,987,285 of record ML685791.1, read on the forward strand.
TTTAAAAAAGTATTCTAGTTTAAAAGAAACACAATGAGAATCTGTTATCATTCCCTTCCAATACAGTTAACAGGCAAAATTCAGTGAAGACTAACTACTTCTACAGATAAAATAAGGCTCTCTCTCAAAAAGGCATTTAACATTAATGCCATAGTTTTATTAAAAAAACTTTTTCCCTGGGAATTTTTGTGAGAAGAAAATATTTGCAGATATCAGAAGGAATATGGCACTAAAGGAAATATATATATTTTTAAGTAAGCAAAATTCAAAGTGCCATAGTATCTTTTCACTTTAATAGTTATACCATAGGTTTAAATGAAAATTGTTTGTTTGAAATGCTCCTCCTCATGACTTGTGTCTCATGCTTTTAGATATATAGACATACAATGAAACCCTTCTTTTAGGAAGAGCACCTGAATGAAAATAATTTTAATGTACATCAACGTAAATTCTTAATTCCATGTACACATATATCTGTGTGGCTTACTCAAGATTTCTTTATTAGATTCAGAAACCAAACATCTTAAAGTATAACTGTAAGCGAGGAAAAAAAATCTTACTATTCTCTATATTTAATAAGAAAGATAATTGCTCATTCCAAAACAGCAATGGAGAAATTCTCCACAGCAATCCATGGGACAGATCCTACAAATGGTTATATACTCACAGTAATTACTCCTACTGATTTAAACACAACCTCTGGTGCCTGCTAGATTAGATTTTTTATTTTGATTTAGGAAGATGAAAAATTTTATTTTATTAGAAACTCAGCAGGAATTTATGGTAGACCATTGATTTAATCTGTTATGGAACAAGCTATATTAATATGGATTATATGAATCAGAGGATTTGTGATAGGATATGGAGTCTTACCTTAGCTCATGGTTATAAAATTCAGCCCAAGTCAATAGTGACTAGTGATTATCACCTTGTTGACCATCTCTTTCAAAAGACCAATTACAGGATGGATATGGAAGTTGAACTCTCTTATTCCTTCTAGGGTTGGCCCTTCCAATAACAGGTGAGAACATGCCTCTGTCCGGTGTGTGCAGAAATTTGCACTGCAACTGTACATGCTGGACACTTGCTATGAATAAACAGAGCAATTAGGTACCCAGAGCTGTCAGTCCAGCTCCTTCAACAAACACACAAAAAAAGTTGTCCTAATAGATCGATCTTCTTGTTCTCCAAAATGCTGGGCTTGATTCTGATTGCTTACTTACGTAAACTCCACTAAATTAATAATTCCATTACACTTTGTATGCTTAACTTAAAAAAATCCCAACATCCCACCTTGCTGAAATACTCCTAGCTATACACAAAAGACCTTTATATACTTGGAGAAGCAAAATTCTGATTGGATGCCTATGATTAATTTATATTGATATTTGTAAATGTAAGCAGAGTTAACACATAGAACAGATATTTGTATCTTCCTCGACTTCATTCATTTTTTATTAAAGGAAGGGCAGCATTTGGCAAACAATTTTTATTTTCTTAGGAAGAGATCAATTGGAGAGAATGTGCTCTACCATGTGCACGTTCATGCACACGCACACAAGCACCCTTCTATTTAGCCAAAAATTATGGAGATTAAAAGAAGTGTTAGGTTTCCAATCCAAAAGCAAAGCTATTTTTATGCCTTTGTGGAAACTAGAGTTTGGATATTTATATAAAAAAAAATTACTAGATGTACATTTGTTTCCTTGTCAACAACCAGTGGTGCAGCTAGAATAAATCATTGGTAGTTATTGTTTGAAAGGTCCAATATGAATAATATGTCAAAAAGAGAAAAGTACACATGGAGTGTATGTGACTCTGTTTCTATGACAGAGCAACAAAAGTGCAACAACAAGCTATTATAGTATTAAGACAGCTTTCCTCTTTTCTGTCCTGGCATTATTGCAGGAGGTACAACAATTAAATAAATAAATGAAAGAGAATTTACCTCAAATACAATTTGTGTCTGACACACAGAAATAAATTACTAATACCTCTACTGAAGTTTAAACCTAATCATGTTATTTTTGCTACCGGACAGATGGATTTTTTTTGTGTGTGCTCTCAGACCCAAATCCTGAAAGATAATTAGGTGCCTAATTCCCATTGATTTCCCTGCCATTGAATCAGAGTACCTAAATACCCTTAAGGCTCTGGACCTCAGTGTCTTTTAGAGAAAATGACAGCATATTCCCTCAGCTTCTTTTTCTTCTCTGACAGTTATGAAAGAGAATATTCCCTCCTGTATTAAAAGCCAGAGGAGGAGAGTTTTGGGGGGAAAACCTCTGCAAATTCATCGTATTGGGGGGAGGGGAGCACAGTATCCCGACTGTGGACAAAACTAGGGCATGATTCCCAAGCATGTATCTCTTTGGGTGAACTGTAGAAGGCCAAGGACAGCCATATGGAGGCCCTATGACTTCACACTAGCTTTGGATCCTGGCAGGTTCCCTTATGCCAATTTCCCAGGTCTCTGGCATCTCTGCTCCATTTTATGAGGCCATCCCTTTAAAAGGAGGGAAGGAAATGAGGGCTAATGGTAAGGAAAATTAAATTACCCAAGTACTTATGAATATCCTTTAATTATTTTGTTTCTGATTTATTTTATTTGTTTCTGAAGCAAGCACTGTGTTGTCCCTGGCTCTTACGTGTGTAAAGTGACAAGCAGAAATGGTGGTAGATGATGCTGAAACTCAGATGAGTGGCTCCTGTCTTGACTCAGCTACCCAAGGAAAACTCTAGGTTGAATCTTACCTTCTTTCCTTTTCCATAATTTATTTATTATGGTATATATGTTTTTTATATAATATGGATAAAGGATTGTCAAGGTATCTTCATCATACCGTGACATATGCTGTCAAGAACTTTTACTGAATAATAGTTTGCACAGAAACTATACATTAGGCTCTACAATTTGGGTACTAAAGTAGATCAAGTACCTTTGCTATTACACTTCCCTTTTTCTTAACCTTTAAGATTAAAGTGATTTCCTATTGGTTTTTGAATGTTGCCAATTCTGATGTCAGAATTGTGTCCATTTATTCTTTTGCTCAGAGACAGTCCCGTTTGTCCAATGTACAAGATCAAGGGACATTTTTGGCACATGACAGCATGTATCACATTGGTGGATGAGCAGGTGAATGAGCCCCTGATGGAGTAGCTGGTTTGATTAAGTCCTATGATGGTGTCATTTATTGTAGATATGTGATCAGAATTGTCATCAGGGCTTGTTGCAGGGATATGTGCCTGCCTTAGTGTTTGTGTTGTATGGCCTGAAGTTGCTGGTGAGTATCTGTTTAAGGTTGGAGGGCTGTCAGAAGAAGTCTGCCTCACAACCAATAGGAGATCACTTCAATATCCAAGCATCTGACGAAGTGGGATCTATCCCACGAAAGTTCATGCAATAAATGAATTTGTTAGTCTTTAAGGCTGCGTCTACACTGGTAAATGCACTGATAAGCTTGCTTAAGTCGACTTAAGGAAAAGAAAGTCGACTTAATGAAAATTAAGTCGACTTTATTAAACAACCTTTTCATTAGACTTGAGGCTTAATTCGACTTTTTAAAGTCGAATTAAGCCAGTGTAGCCCTGGGGGTAGCCCTAAATCGACTTAGGGCTACCCCAGGACTACACCAATGCCTTCCCTGCCGGGAGAGGCACCGGGGGAGCCTGGCATGCCCCCCAAAGGGCAGGGCATGTGGGCAGGGTGTGACACTGTCTGGATTTAGGGAAGCATTTATGATATTTTCTATTCATATATCATAAATGCTATAATCCATAGGAACTATGTCATGTTTGGTATCAATAGAAAGGTAGTAATTTTCTGGGAATGATTATATAGTTTATGTCTAGGAATTCTATTTCAGTTAGAAGTTAGGAATTTGGTGTTATATCTATACTTTAACTTGTATGATTCTGTGGGAACGCCCCAGACAGCATGTCACCAACCATTGTGTCCTTAATATTTAGGAATTTTTCAGGTAGAATGGTCCCAGGGAGTAACCCGATGAGCCATTAGGGACATAAGGAATACAAGCATTGTGTCCTTGATGGCTCATCAGTGTACTCCCTGGGACCATTGTACCTGGAAAATTCCTAAACATTAAAGACACAATGGTTTTACACACCCGTCTCTCTCAGGTATTTCAATAAAATAACATAAGTTAAAGTATAGGTAAAACACCAAATTCCTAACTTCTAATTGAAATAGAATTCCTAGACATAAACTATATAATCATTCCCAGCAAATTACTACCTTTCTATTGATACCAAACATGATATAATTCCTATGGATAATAGCATTAATGAAATATCCATTGAAAATAATATCATAAATGCTTCCCTAAATCCAGACAGCATCACACACAGGGCTCTGCCCTGCCAGGGTCCCTGTCCCCCTTTGCCCCATTGCACACAAGGCGTGCCCCCCGCCAATGTGGACCTGCCCGAGGTCCCCCTAGCCCCACAAGTCGACCTAGAGCATCCAGTGTGGACGCTCTAGGTCGACTTTGTAAGTTCCCCTTTAAGTCGACTTTAACTTTAAGTGTAGACACACTAAGTCGACTTTAAGTCAACTTAAAAGTCCAAGTGTAGACATAGCCTAAAAGTGCCACAAGACTTTTTGTTTGTTTTGCTGAACTAGACTAACACCTCTAAATCAGCTTTACTTTATAAAATGGGTGAAATATACTTAACGTTACAAGTGTCTAAAACTGACTTGCACCAAGTGGTCGTATGGAAGGAACACTCTATGGGGAATGAGGTTCAAAATGGAAGAAAAGAGAAGCTCCAAGAATCAGAGCAACTTTAACCACTACAATCAACAGACCTACATTTATTTGAGAAGTTTTCTGTTTCTAGTTCCCCTGGCCAGGAACATTTTAGGTTCGGTATTTCATTAGAGGTTACTGAGCTAATGCGTTTCCTGTTTTGCAGTGTTTGCTTCAAACACAGGGGTTTTTTGGTTTTTTTTTTTTACAAATGGGTTTCTTTCTTCTAGAATAATAAAACTATAACACTGAATTCATGATTTACCTCTAAGGAGTGCATTCTGTAACACTAGAAACTGTAATGAATATACACCTGAGTTGAAATCCTAGCTGAAATAAAATCAATGGGAAATTTTCCATTAATTTCAGGTATGAAATCCTGACCCAGTTAAACTTTAGTTCAAAGAAGTCCAAGTCTAATCCTCCAAAGCACATATTTCTCTTACTGAACATTAATGTTAGTTTATCACACACTTCCATACACACATTAATGTATACAATTCAATTTAAAGCTGTTTTAAAAGATAAACATGGTCATTTCTACTGAGTTTTTCCTATGAACAGAGTTTAGCACGAGGTTGTAATGACCTTCTGAAGAAATAGTTATGGTATGTAGCATCTTGTCTATATAAACTTTAGTGTATGTATAAATAGTACAGGCATATCAGATACAAAGCAGGAGGAAGTTTGACTGAGACAACATTGTGTTTGCTTAATTACACAAACAGCCTTTGAAAAGAATAATGGCTTCTCAAAGTAGATGCTGGTGATATAGTTACGGCCGGTGTTATACATTATCTTGACTACTTCTTTGTTTTGGAAACAAAGGAATTAAGACCACTGGTTCATGGCTACTTTTCAGGACAGCTGCTATATTAGGGGTACCTCTAGTGGATAAAAACGGAAGTCTGTAAACATTCTGAAACCAAGTAGGATTCATCAGCACACAAGTACAGTTACAGCACTTCATCCAGTAAAAAGGAGACAAGTTGAGAGAACTGATGCAAATCATTCTGCTGATAATGATTGCTCTACTGTACTCAGCTTTAGTTCCTAAAATACTGAATTTATGCAACACAGTTGCTTTACAAATCAATGAAATGGTGCAGATATAGATAGTATTAAAGGCTCCAGATTCTAGCAATTGGGTCCACTTACTGAATGGTAAAGCATTGTAGCCCAATGGCAAGTAGATGCCTCCCAGACTTGCCAAGCACTTTAAAATGCTGTTCAAGTCATCACTGATAGTCTATTGTTTTGCTACACCCATGGTACAGCTACCTGCCCCATGCGCTACTCCAGAGCATCGTGTTACACAACTGTGAGAAGACTGGTAGATAGGGTTTTGTTTCCTCCAGTGTGTAACTGTGCCTGATAGAGATTCCCCTCTTCTAGTGATCAGCTTGACATTGATTCATGCATATTTTTTTTTCTTTTTAACAGTTGACTTGTAAATAATTGTTTGAGAGAGAGTACATTAAGCAAAGGCCATTGTCATTTATCACAATTCTGTTTTAAATATTTTTTCTAAAGGTCAGGCATCTTGAACCAGGTTCTCTTCTGATTTACACGATCAAACATTACTTAATGAGTGAACTAGGGAAACTGAGACCCTGAATTTAAACCTGTTATCAGAATACTTACCAGTGTGTGGCTGCAGCAATTGGCTATTGATCTGTACCAAGGTTGCTTTCATTTGTGTCCAAATATTACAATAATATTGATTATCTGAATATCCTCAGGGACATTGAATACATTTGCAAAATCAAGCTTTTAGATAATGTAGGTCATTTCAATATAAATAATAGCCTTCTATGGACATGACTGTTTTGGAAAACAGGGTGTTTGGGATAACAGATTCCTATAACTGTTGTGATTCTAAATCTGGTTAGCATGATATATTATGTACTGTATCAATTACTGAAGAAAATTGGGGTTTCAGTTTATTTTAAATATGGTTACTAATTTTCTTCAATGATATTTCCCCGGTCAGTCAGCTAACCACAGCAAAGATTTACATTATGTATCAAGTTTAGTCCAAGGACAAAAGCAAAAATAAATATAGAAACCACTAAACAATCGTTAAAGCAAATACATACCCTACAGTTGTATAGACTCGATTGTAGTACCTACTTTGTCAAAATGCTATTCCACAGTTTTGCCTTCCTGTGTGGAAATGATATTTACTCTAACAAAGATTCCTTCTTTGTAACTGAAGCATGAACGCTGCTAATTAAAATTTAAAATGTATATAGATGGTTATATCTATGCTGTTGTTATTTTTGCTGTGTGAGTGGCCATGGAAAGTTCGAGGAAAACCTGGAATGGTTTGTGGAACAGAGGCATAGCTAGGGCAAAAAATACTTGGGGCACAGGCCCCGTCCCTCTCTTCCCACCGCCACAGCCAGCGAAAACCTGGAACAGAAAGACAGCGTAGAGCAGCTATGAGCCCTGCTGCTTGAAACTTACTTTGGCTGCAATACTCTCAGCTAATGAGGCAGGGGCGAGCAGCAGCGCATTCCAAACAAGTATAAACCATGCCTGCTACAATGGGTAACTCCATAAATAGACTACAAGGACCTTATAAGGTTAATATGGTTGGTAGCACTTCTAGTACCGGTTATGCTTCTAAAAAAGCCAAAACTTCTTTTTTGTCAAATAGGCATAATGATGAATATTGCAAAATGTTTGTGTTTGGGAGTGGGGGAGAGCTAGGAATGGATCAGTGAACCTCACAAGCAATGTTTTTCGTGTCCTTTTACAATTTCAGGAAAAAACTAAATGACAATGCTGCCCTCTGGTGTTACACAATTGCCATAACAACCCCTAGAAATCCCTGAGACTTGGGGAAAACAGAGTCCTGTGGCACTTTTAAAGATTAACAGATTTATTTATAGCAGAGCTTTCGTGGGAGAAAATCCCACTTCATCAGACTTCAAAGCATACTGCCACCTGAGAATTTTTACTAAGTATTTTCAAATCTGCTTCTGTGAATATCTGAGCAGTGGAAATTTGCCATAGATTAAAGATTTACTTTAAGAATGATCATAGAATTCTAGTTTTTGTGTTTGCTTGTTCAAATTTCAAACCCATTTCCTGGGAATGCTCATTATTCTTAATCACCACCTAGTTATGATAGCAATGCTTATCCAATCATGGAACAGAACCATACCATATCATTTGCAACTAAGCACTCTAATTCAAATTTTTGAGTATCGGATATCAAATAGAAAGCCATAGACTAAGGTCAGAAGGGACCAATATCTGCATCTAATCTGACCTCCTGCACAATGCAGGCCACAAAACCTCACCCACCCTCTCCTGTAATAAGCCTCTAACCAATGACTGAGTTATTAAAGTCCTCAAATCATGATTTAAAGACATCAGAATACAGAGAATCCACTAGTAAGTGAGCCATGCTCCATGCTACAGAGGAAGGCGAAAAACCTCCAGAGCCCTAGCCAATCTGCCCCGGGGAAAAATTCCTTCCCGACCCCACAAAGCAATCAGTTAAAACCCTGAGCATGTGGGCAAGTCTCACTAGCCAGACACCCAAGAAAGAATTCTCTGTAATGACTCAGAATCCACCCCATCTAACATCCATTCTCAGGTCGCTGGCATATCCACTACCAGTAGCCCAAAAATTGGTCAGTTGCCAAACTAGGCCATCCTATCATACCATCCTCTCCATACATTTATCAAGCTCAGTTTTGAAGCCAGCTGGGTTTTTTGCCAACAACAGCTTCCGTTGGAAGGCTATTCCAGAACTTTACTCCTCTGATAGTTAGAAATCCATAACTAATTTCAAGCCTAAATTTCCAGATGGACAGTTTGTATGCATTTATTCTTGTGTCCACATTGGTGCTGTACTCAAATAATTCCTCTCTGTCTCTGGTATTTATCCCTCTGATGTATTTATAGAGAGCAATCACATTTCCCCTCAACCTTCTTTTGCTTAGGCTAAACAAGTCAAGCTCTTTAAATCACCCCTCATAAGGTAGATCTTCCATTCCATGGATCATCCTTGTGGCCCTTCTCTGCACCTGTTCCAGTTTGAATTCATCGTTCTTAAACATGGGGGACCAGAACTGCATACTTGCCCTTACTGAATCCTTACTGACTGTTCCTCATCACCTTCCTCTCTTCCAAGAGCCTTAGAATGATTTCTTGAGAATCTATTCCATGAACAGAGCAGCGACTTCTCCATCTACAGCTGATCACTTGACCAGCAACAGCGGAGATAAAAGACGGCACAAGGAGGCTGCTAGAGAGGCTGGGAACTTGAAGCACCTTAGCTCTGGACAGGCAATGCAAAGCCCAAGGAAAAGAACCAGAAACCCCACAGGGGCTGTACAATGAGATTGCTAAAGAATAGATAAGCTAATACTTCTTCCCTTGACTGCAAGAATAGGCAGGTACTAGATTTCTCAGGACGCCTGCTGTCAGGCCTTTGGGAATATTATGATGTAGCCTTTAAAGACTAGATGGCACTGACCAAAGGGGAAGAGAGGCCTTAAAAGGACAACATTACCTTAATGGGTCTGTAGACAGATGGGTGGATGAAGTCATAGAGTCTTAGGGTTGGAAGGGACCCCATGAGGTTATCTAGTCCAACCCCTTGCTAAAAGCAGGACCACTCCCACTAAATCATCCCAGCCAGGGTATTGTCTAACCGGGCCTTAAATGTTTCCGAAGATGGAGATTCCACCACTTTCCTAGGTAACCCATTCCAATGTTTCACCACCTCCTAGTGAGAATGTTTTTCCTAATATACAACCTCAACCTCTCCAGCCACAATTTGAAACCATTGCTCCTTGTTCTGTCCTCTGTTACTACTAAGAACAGCCTAGCTCCCTCCTCTTTGGAGCACCCCTTCAAAAAGTTGAAGGTTGCTATCAAATCCCCCCCTCCCTCTTCTCTTCTCTAGACTAAATAAGCCTAGTTCCTTCATTCTCTCCTCGTAAGTCATGTGCCCCAGCCCCCTAATCATTTTCGTTGTCCTCTGCTGGACTCTTTCTAATTTGTCCACATCCTTTCTGTAGTGGGGAGCCCAAAACTGGACACAGTATTCCAGATGCAGCCTCACCAGTGCTGAATAGAGGGGAATAATCATATCCCTCAATCTGCAGGCAATGTTCCTACGGATGCAGCCTAATATGCCATTGGCCTTTTTGGCAACAAGAGCACACTGTTGACTCCTACCCAGCTTCCCATCCACTATAACCCCCAGGTCCTTTTCTATAGTGCTGCTACTTAGCCGATAGGTCCCCAGCCTGCAGCAGTACATGGGTTTTTTCCGTCCAAAGTGCAGGACTTTGCACTTGTCCTTGTTGAACGTCATGAGATTTCTTTTGGCCCAATGCTCCAATTTGTCTAGGTCTCCCTGAATGCTATTTCTACCCTCTAGTGTATCTACCATTCCCCCCAGCTTGGTCTGATCCGCAAATTTACTGAGCATGCAATCTATCCCATCATCCAGATCATTAATGAAGATGTTGAACAGAACTGGCCCCAAGGCCAACCTTTGGGGCACTCTACTCATTACTGGTTGCCCACTAGAAATTGAGTCATTGGTCCCTACCTGCTGAGCTCGATGATCTAGCTAGTTTTCTATCCACCTTACAGTCCATTCATGCAACCCATACTTCTGTAACTTGCTGATAAGAATGCTGTGGGAAACCATATCAAAAGCTTTGCTAAAGTTAAAGTATATCACGTCGATGGCTATTCCTACATCCACAAATCTAGTTATCTCGTCATAGAAGGCAATGAGGTTGGCCGGGCACGATTTGCCCTTGGTGAATGAATTCATGCTGACTGTTCCTGATCAATCTATTTTCCTCCAAGTGTTTCAGAATGGATTCTTTGAGGACCTGCTCCATGATTTTTCCAGGGATTGAGGTAAGGCTGAATGGTCTGTAGTTCCCGAGATCCTCCTTTTTCCCTTTCTTGAAGATAGGTACTATATTTGCCTTTTTCCAATCATAGAGGCCTCCCCCATTCGCCACAAGTTTTCAAAGATAATGGCCAGCAGCTCTGCAATCACATTGGCCAACTCCCTCAACACCTCGGATGCAGTTCATCCGGCCCCATAGACTTGTGCACATCCAACTTCTCTGAGTAGTCCCTAACCTGACCTTCCATCACCAAGAGCTGCTCTCCTTCTCTCCATTCTGTGTTACCCAGTGAGAGCTGACCGTGCCTGTGAAGACTGAGGTAAAAAAGGCATTGAGTACTTCAGCCTTTTCCGCATCATCCACCATGAGGATACCTGCCCCATTCAGTAATGGACCTACACCATCCCTGATCCTCTTCTTGTTACTGACATACTTGTAGAACCCCTTCCTGTTATCCTACACATCCCTTGCTAGCTGCAACTCCAATTGCCCTTTGGCCTTTCTGATTTTATCCCTGCAGCCCTTGTGGGGAAACAAGAGTTAACACATACCAGAAAATAATTTGTTGGGAAGCACATAACACATGTTTTTATAAACAAAACAGAATCCTGAAAGCAGAAATAGTGACTTTATCTAGGTTTCGGAATGAAACAGTGCTTCAGGTACTTCCATTTTCCACAAAGGCATATGCACTAAGCATACATTATATAGCGTCTTTGTCACCCTGAAAGTTATTAGGAAAAAAGCATGATTTAGTCAAAAGAGAGTAGTTTTTGTTCATTTCACCCATTTGCAATTTTTAACATCCCAAATGCATCACAAGAGATATTCCACATCTAAGTATAGACAAAAGGTGTGCAAAAGATGATAAAGGTGAAGCTATATGGAACCTGGGAAGGAATATATGCAGCCACTACTGAGAGTTGGCAAACAGGAAAAGGTTATTCAAAAATATTCAGTTCTATTTCCCTCACCATAACCTTGACCTCCTCCCCCATTTTTTCCCACCAACAAATGTTTTGAGTCTATTTTCCAGTTAGCTCAGATACATGTTGGGTATTTGCTAACTGAAAGGTCACAAAGCAAACATTTTCAGTCAAGAACGCAAAAGGGTTATACCTTGGAGAAAATGTCTCACTACAAAATTGAGGTGACAGATTGTGACAGGCACAATCCAGATTATTTTACAAAAGACAAAAGAAAAGCTAGTCTAAATCAAGACACGGAGCAGTCAAAGGTTAACCACAGAGGATGAAGGCATTCAAAGACACAGATGTAACCCTGTTTGACATAATCTCTTAAAAATGCATACTTCCTTGAACTGCTAAATCCAGACCACTTGGTTGTCTGATACCCTGCTTCAGGAAGTAAAATATACCGGCATTTCTCCATCACACAATACAGATTCTTTCTGCAATGTATGACTTTGAGCTTGTGAAAATCAGAGAGATTGTGATTGTACCTAAGTGACTGCCATATGCTCTGCCCTCAGAATAATATGCTTCATTTGAAGAGTGTAGCACTCTGTGAACTTCAGGCAATCATATATCTTTATATGTTGTATGTATTATGGTTGTCAGAATAGGGATTTTTTTTTTACTTATGCCCAGACTGGGCATGACCTCACTTTACATGAGGCCATTCTCTCAATATTTCCATCATATTTTGGAGATATTTGGAGGAAAACTGAGAGAAAATTCAGTTCACATGGTACCAAATAGGGCATTTTGGCATGCACAGTGAGCTGAGAGACTTTTTTTCTGTGAGGTACCACTTTGGCATAATCAAACATATTTTCCCATTTGTACCTTCTGTTTTGGTCTGCTCATCAATGACCTCTTATGTTTTAATGATACCTTTGATATGTATAGAAAGAGATATAGGTGAAGTATTTAGCAATCCTTTTAATATCTGGAATTGGCAGAAAGAAAAAGAGATGCACATTTATGTATGCTGATATAAAGTCAGTGAGGCTTGTCCTAAAGGCATTTTTTGTGTGTTCAAGATGAGGATAACTAAGAAGGCTGGTCAATGGGAATTAGCCACAAGTGGGAAACTTTCTCCTTAAGATGCACAAGAAAGTATACTCCATATATGGATCTAGTTATTTGTTGAACCCCAGCTACATACAGAGACCATGCATCCTTGAAATCCTCCCACAAACATATCTGCATCAGGCATATTTGAAGAGCAGACAAATGAGAGTTCTAAATGAGACCTGCTGGTTCTGTACATGGAGATATACAGGCACTAGAGTAGAACTTTACGGTAGGACATATTACATAATTTTGTTAGAAAATAATAAGGGTCCATGTGCAGTTTTACATGAGGGTGTATGTCTGCAACATTCATGCAGTTTAGAAAGAAACTAACATTGGAAATATAAATATAAAAATTCAACCAAACCAAACCATTTCCATATGATTCCAGAAGAAGACAGATGGTGACAAGGCCAAGCTGGGTTCCTCCAGTAAATTCCAGAACCATCGATCAACAGCTAGAACAATTCTAGGGTGAGAACTCTAAAAGCAAAGAAAGATTTGTAAAAAGTAAAGTTACTGTATAGTATTTGTTACTTTTCTAAATCCTCACTTCAAAACCAGATGCCAGTCATGCTTTGAATAATATTGTGCTAACAGATTGTCTTCAGAGAGAAACTTTCACACTTAAGGTATGCTATACAATACCTGCAATTTCATTCAATAGAAGACTGTGGCGTGTAAGCCCTAACTAAAAAGTTTCCACTGTTTCACAGATCATCTGAGTCCCTCTCAGTGCCTTAATTATGCTGCACTGTACATCCAGTCCATTCCAAGGGCTCTCACCATTGCTGCCTCCAGAAAAGTTGAGATGATTCAGAAAAATAAAATTAAAGGTAATTAATAGTTTGGTCTTCCCAACATTTAAAACAAGCTGTCGCCTCCTAATTTTGTTAGTTACAAAACCCCTTACTTAAATGAAAGGTCAAACCTGATGCTTTTAAAAGTTCATATGGAAAAAAATACAGGTCCAGATAGAAAGAAATGCATATGTTTGTAAACAAGGAGACACAAAACTTCAAATTTTTTGTAATATGTGCTATTTCACTTCTCATTATGCTTCTAACTCAGTCTGATGTATAGTTAGGCAGGTGAAATACCTTACTCTCAATTAAAAGAAGCATTTAACTGCACTTATAAAAATATTTATTTCAGCTTGCAAATATGCGGTTCATTACCCAATTAAAATGAACTTGTATTAAAATTTAGCTAGTGCTATAAAGATAAAGCACTTAGAAATATATCAAGTACACAAATAGTTTCTTGTCTAAATTTGCATATCAAGTTAGCTATGATTATAAAATGTGAAACTTTGGCTATGTTTTGCAATAATGCCCCCATGTAGTCATCTAATAAACCATGAAATAAAAGAACTCGTGCCCAGAACACAATTAGTGAAAATTAGATTTCTGCAGTAACTCTGTCATGGAATCTATCTATCTGAGGCATTGCACACCTTATCAGTAACAGTATTATTAACACCTGCTGCTAGTTATAAAGAGCAGTGCTGTTAGAAACACAGGGCTAGGGCATACCTACCTGCTGAGCGGCTGTGCTGTGGGGAAAGATGTTGCAATAGCCTTTTCCCCATGTATGTCTCTGCACAGCACACATGGCAATTTGTCTCTTCATTCCCCTTGTGGAAGAAAGATAGAATGGTAGGGAGGGAAGCAAAGGCCTGGCTCTCCATAGCCCTCTACACCTGCCAGTGGGGGTGTGCAGTGCAATTGGAGATGTTGTGTCCCTTGTAATAAATGGGTGGAGTAATTTATTTTTGTTGGGATGGTGAACCTCTGCAACAATCCAAAACAGGGTTGTGCTTTAATGGCACGAAGGAGTGTCCACAGATAAAGGAGTCAAAGGATTAGAGCAATAGTCTATTTATAATTAAGTTTCTGGATTTCCTTGCTGTGACCAGCTTGAGAATTTTTCTCCTTCTATCAGCATATTAAATCACTTCTTATGAGTCATGGGGACTCAATTAAATTCATTCTGTGAAAGAGGCTAGAATGGGAACAGTTCAATACTCCCAATTACACTCTTTACATAGAAACTGAAATCCAAAAGTAATCTTTCTTCAGGTGAGATGCTATTGAATGTAGTTTCTGGAGTGCAGGGGAAGTCTTTGAAAGCATTTTAGAACATGTGCTGGTTGCTGACTTTAACAGGTTTTCATCAGCAGCCAGGCCATGAATGATTTAAAAAGCTTTAAATTAAAAAACTAGTGGAATGCTGCTGAGAGTGTCGTTGAATACTGTATTTGTGAGCAGGGATTTTAAAAAAATTACTGTACAACAGACAACAGATATTGAAAAATGTAAAACTACAGGTTTCAGACTGATATATTCCTGAAGAATATAAAGATACCTGGAAAATATATTAATGCCCTTTACTCCTTGAACACACTTGAATATTAAATGATGAAAAAACCTAAAGGGATTGATTCAGCGCCTATTAAAGTCAATGGAAAGACAACTGGGCATTGAATCAGGCCCTTAAGGCCTGATTCAGATATCCTTGCAGGCTGCATTGGCTCTGAGTGAATGCAAAATTAATGGTACTCATTTAAAAGCACAAAAGGTGGAGAAATGACAATATTAGTTACTGTAGCTGAAAGTAGCCTATATATAAACAATTCTTACTGGCTAGATGACAAAGTGTATACTTAAATAGATGCTTTCTTTTCTAGAACATTGTACTTGTATGTCTCCTTCCCATGCAGTCACAGTAGGACCGAAATACACAAATTCACACTGGCTTTACTGCATGAGGTGGGAAGAGAGTTAAGGAGAGGCTGTAACCCCTGTGTGCTGTGGAGAATCTCAGTTGCTGTAATGGGTAGGGTGAGGGCGAAGGGGCATAACCAGCATGCTTATTACTGTGTAGCTTAATAACCCAAAATTCTGTCTCTGTGTGCGCATGTGTGCTGGTGGCAGTGACTGTGCTTAAGTTCCATGCCCAGAAGAGATCATTTCCCATATCTGCAGCTCATTCAGGGACCCTCTGTATAAAGGTTTTTATAAAGTTTCAACCCACAAGAGTATTTTTCAGAAGTTTCTGAGATTAGTGGGCTATACTGGAAGTCTCAGTATAACCTTAAGTAGAGCTTTATTTAGCAGGGAAACACTACAATTGCAGAGGTATCCATAGTCCATACCTTGTATAATGTTTGTATAATGTTGTTCAGAGTTGTATAATGTTGTTCAGAGTCAGAATAATATAATTGTTTGCAGCTTGTTTTTACTGTATTACTAATCATGCAGTATAATAGCAAAAGCACCAATCGGCTAACCTGAATTTGGCATTGAGCATTCAGAATTCACTGCTGTGTTACAACTCTTGCTAAAGCTCTGCATTAAGCTGCGAAGAAAATACTTCCTGACATCAGACAAGTTATTTCCCATATCTTAGAATATAAAGACCTGATCCAAAACCCAGTGAAATCAATTGGGTTTTTTCCACTGATTTTGAGGGCCTTTGGATCAAACTTTGAAAGGAGTTTTATACTTGTACTTCATCAATGTGCCATCAAAAGGGAAGTCAGGAAAATGTAGGGAATCTAGTAACTGTCCATACTAGAATTCAAATTAGAAATGCAATACAGAGAAATGAATCAGCACAGAAGTAGTTGAAGAAAAGAAGAGGCTTGATTAGAATTTCTCATCCATCAAAACAGGAGATATTGCAGTCCCATTGAAAAAGAACTCTGTAAAATGAGGCTAAGAAGCAATCAATAAGAGCAACAAAACCAAACAAAAATCCCTCAGATATCTCCCCCAGAAGAAAAACAAAAAAACAACTCCCCAAACAGGCAACCCACCATTCTTTTCCAAATTGAAAGGTGGTAAAGAAAACAAGCCGGGAAATTAAGGGATTGAATATAGGGTAGTTAGAGATGGTGAGGGAATTCTCATACTTCGCAACCATATTTTTTATAATAACCCAAACTTGCCATCAAGTTTTATAGTGGGAAATTCACAATTTTATTACAGGACACAGAGTTTCTGATTACCTTGCTAATCTAGGGCGTCAAGTAACGCTGTTGAGGAAACAGATTCCAAAATGAGCTTGTGACAAAAATTGCCTGAAAGCGGATCTCTTAGACGACTTTGAGGACATCCACAGTTCTGAAGCAATTTAGCTGTCTCAGCATCTTCAATAAAATACCAGACCATAGAAATATCACTTCTGCTGAGTTTTATTAGCCAATAAAACAAGTTGGCTAGGGCTGGCATTGAAACATGTAAGGCAGGCTTTAACAAAAACTAATTATAAAATGATGTTTTTAGAAGTAATGGCAAAACCACTTTCATTGGTAAAGGTTCCTGGAAACACATGGGCTATAACACTAATGAGGAAAACATTAGTTCGCTTCAATAAGAAACAGGTGTAATGAAAAAAAATGTTTACAGTGCACACATCAAGGGCTGATCCTTGGCTGGTGTAAATTGGCATAGATCCACAGAAGTAAGTAGAGTTATGCCAGTTTACACCAGCTTTAAATATGCCCCCTAACATCTGAAATCATTTTAAATAAATGAATAAACTTCTTTATGACACTGATCAACAGTATTTTAAGGTACTTGAAAACATTATTAATATCCCAGTGTTTAATGGAAGTATAATGCTCCATACAGTATTGTGTGGTTGGAAGGCTTGTCTGTACCGCCAACTTGCCATCTCTGTGAGCCCATGACTCTGATGAAATGGCCAATCTGTGATGCTACCAGCATATGCTTTATATTCAGCATGAAAGGGGAAAGAATTCTATAAAAAAGCAAATATTTGTGTAAATTAGTAAAAAGAAGCTGCCTTCATTTCATTGTGCTCTACAGAGACAATGAATGTGAAGATGCCATCATTGCTGCCGATAAAATGGAGTTGAGCTTGTCTTCAAGGAAACTTGTATTCATTGGAAGATGTGACAATTTGGTTATGAGGACAGAGGTGATATGATGGGAAGCTCAAAAGAAAAATTTAAGAGGGAGCTTTTAATTTGCTCGTTGACACTGCTTGAATGTCCATCTGTAAGCTTCCCACTCAGGACCAGAGGGTCCTCTATCCCAGGGTATGGCGAGTCTGTAATATAAAGCTCTCCCTCAGCCCTCAGGCAGGGTGAGGCAGAAGCAGTGTACAGCCCTGGCTAGGATGAGTCTGTATTATAAAGGCCCTCAGGCAGGGTGGAGCAGAAGTAATCTATAGCCCTAGGTAGGGTGAGGCAGCAGTGGTGGACAAAAAGACACCATCAAAGGACTTAATTAAGCCAGCTATTCCATCAAGGGCTCATTCACCTGCTCGTCCACCAATGTGATTTATGCCATCATGTGCCAGAAATGTCCCCCTGCCTTATATATTGGACAAACAGGACAGTCTCTGCTCAAAAGAATAAATGGACACAAATCTGACAGAAATAACAACATTCAAAAACCAATAGGGGAACCCTTCACTCTTCCTGATCACTCCAGTAATCATCTGTTAATAGCTGTACTTAGGCAAATGGATAACAAACCAAAGCTTCAAAGAGAAACTGCAGAATTGGAATTCATTTGCTCATTTTACACCTTCAATTTAGGGTTAAATAGGGACTATGATTTCTTTTCTCATTACAACAGATAATTTTGCTTTCCTTTTTCCCTCACCTCCCTGCTTTATGCTATTGTCCACTGTTTGAATCTAAACAACTGCTTTGATTTGCTGTAACAGTCTGACCTGATCCTATGACTTACAATTCTCTTTATTTATTTTCCTCCCATTTATCTGTAGTTCTCCATCTTCAAGTATCTGATGAAGTGGGATTTTCTCCTATGAAAGCTCATGTGATAAATAAATTTGTTAGTCTTCAAAAGTGTCAATAGACTCTTTGTTTGTTATGTCGAATGGGGCAACATCCGTCACAATTGGACATGTAAAGCACTCTACATTCTAAGTTCTCCAATTCATTCATGATGCAGAGCTGAAGGACACTTTTCCCACCTAATGTGGGGATAGTTTTGAGGATTCTTCTCACACTGCCAGTCACAGTCATGAGTGGTGAGCGCAGCTTTTCAAAGCTCAGGTTCATTAAAACATACTTGATTGACAGTGGTCAATGAGAGTCTGATATCGCTTGTTATTTTATCACCTGAAAATGCCATTGGCCACTCTTTGGATCTCTCTGACACTGTGATTTTGTTCACAAGGACAACGATAAGAAAGAAGTGACCTTTGAGCTAAAGGAATAGGGATGACATTTTAAGGCTGTCCCCTGCTGTAACACTATTCAATACTAGTCCACCCATTGTTGGTGCACAGTTCAATTTCTTGGTGTTAGTACATTTCAGTTATTCTCAAAATTAAAAACTTCTGTAAGTTCAAAGGAAACACATTTTATTTACATAAATTTGGTATCAATAAATACAGATTTACAGATACTCACATGCAAATTTATCATCGTATATGACAGAGATAAATCATGCATACAATCATACATCCATTTCTGAAATAGGCTACAAATGCAATAAAAATAAAGCATTCAAAAATTTATCACATGGGGGGCAGGTGGAGAGGGAACACCAAAGATGCTCCTTGCCTGGGGTGCCATTTGGTCTAGGGCTGGCCCTGGCTGTGGGTAGTCCAAACAAAGTAAAGGGGACTTAATAAAACTCAGAGTGCATAAGAGAGGGAGAAGGCAATGCTTTTTTCTCAGGCTGTCTCTGTAGCAGGTTCTCCCTTTCTTCAGGGAGGGACCTCTGGGCAGTTTTCATGGGACAAGCCTCTGCCTTTCCCTCAGCTCTTCTCTGCTGGAGCTGCAGGCTGAAGGTCTGCTCTTTTCCCTGATCTGCCACCAAATGAGCTACTCCCTTGCCTTTTAACTCCTCCTCCAGTTGGAGCATTTCTTCCATATGTGGCGGGGAGGGGCTGGCTGAGCCAATAGCAAGTCCTTAACTGTTCTTTGCCCAGTGTGGGGTTTGTACACCCCATCATATAGTCCTAAACAAAATCAATGTAACGCAGATTAAATGGATTAAAAACTGATTAACTGGTAGATTTCAAAAATAAATTAATGGAGAAGCATCATTTTTTCTTGGTGTTTTTATTAAGGTCCCTCTGGGATCTGTTCTTGGATGAATACTATTAAATATCAAAGATCTGGAAAATCCATCCTAGCCAGAACAATGTGGATGATACGTAGCTGTGACTTTCTCTACCCCAAGAGGTCTCCCCATCTGGTAATGTGTAGTACTTTAAACTTCTGGAGCACTATTACAAGGACAATGCAAGATATGGCTCCTACATTCCCTAAACCTTCTTGTCAAAATCTGATTCGGCCAGTATGGGCTCTTGCCTTTGGACAATTTTGATAGAGTGGCTTATCCATGTTTTTATTTACCATCTCCTTCTCTCCAGAAAAAAGGAGAAACCTCCCATAATTTATTATATTTCTTTAGAATCTGAGGTTCTGTCGCTAAATGCAATACCTCCCTTTTTTGTGGTTCCAAGACAGTGTGCCACCAGTAAGTCCCAATGTCTCACTAGTTGGCTCCATAATGTTTTCCAGTCTCTCATTATTTGCTTTACCTGTTACCTGAGCTGGAATTATGTCTTCTGCCACAGCCACCTTACCAGTGTCATCATTCCAATTATGGTGCATGTTTTACCTCCTTATATTAAGGTTAGCTCCACACCTCATTAAAAAACCAGTCCTAACCACTGACCCTTGATCAGAGTCCTATGCCACAATAAAATCTCATATCAGTTTAAGGTTGTCACTTTCTGCAGTGGCTTGCCAATTACTTATTTTGTTCATTATTTGGCCATTTGTTTACCTCAGAGTAGGGAATTAATTTCTGCGGTCTTTCCCTGGAAGATTCTTTCTATAACCTTTAACGTAAAACAAAGTTGTGCTCAAGACTCAATTATGTTTATTTCAGAAGACTCCCTCTCTCTTCCCAAGCAGATAGATACTATTCCCTTCAATGACAGGCAGATAATATCATGGCCTAAAATTTGCTGACAGGCAATTTGTATCGTGGTTCCCTACTCTATCTGTCCAGCAGCAGTTTTAATCAGTAGGCAATCCCATTTAAAATGTCCAGACTGTCCACATTTCAAGCAGGTCTGATCCTCTATGACCATCATGCCCTGATGAAGGTGGTGCCTTGTTCCTCTTGACTGAAAACCTGAATGTCTCCATCTCAGTACATTTTGTTGCTGTAGTGTTACCTGCTGCTTCATCTCCATCTGAAATGCTGACTTTCCTGATCATTATTTCACAAAAAAATGTTGAATTTTTCAAAACATTTTATTTTTAATTAATTCTGTGGCACCACTTTAAACTGAAATAGTTACCACGTACATTATCAGAACCATTATCAAAATGGTTATCATTTTTTTTGGTTAATGTAAATACAAGTTGTGGAAAATGATATTTTGGTAATTTTTTCTATGATTTTTCAATAAATATTTTGACAAAAATATTAAAAATAATAAAATAAGTCTGTGCTGAATCCTGAGAAACAACTTTGAAATTCTAAAATGCTTCATTATTTATTATAATTATTTAATTTTGAGTAACTTTAGTTTTAGTGATATAAAAAGGTTATACAAATTTTCTCCATACAAAAAGATACTGTTCTTTTAACTCCTTAATACAGGATGATTAATATGCTTCTAAAGACCAAATTACACAGCCCAGCAATACAATACGTTTAATTGTTTGCTGTATCATCATGCAAAAGAGCTGCAGCATTTTGTAGCACAGCATATACGTCAGTCAAATGAGAGGCATTTTTCAGATGCGATAATTTATCAAAGACTGAATGACAACAATATTATTTATGAAATGATAGCCTAGGTGTAACAGGACTTATCTTGTGAAATACTGTCTCACATTTTGTATAAGCAATTTCCATTACATTTTGCTCAGACAAGAGAATGTAAAGCAATTAAAAGTGAATTGTACCCATTTTGCTCATCCCACAGGTATGAGATTTAAAAAGTTATTTGCCAAATTATTTGTTACATACATAGTTTTGAACTTAATTCATATGTAGTAGTAGTATTTTTATTATTTGACATTTCAGAGCTCTGGTCATAGAAAAGTGAGAACTGCAATAATACACAATACATGAACACTATTAGAATAAGACTGTTTGCCACACATATAAAATATTATATTGATGACTCATTGTAATCCATTCATTAGTTTATGGACCCAATGTCCTCCAATGTCACAAATCCACATAATGTTTCAGAGTGCTACATTTTTTATCTGGAACTCAAATTCAGCTGAGGCTGATATTAATTTATGTTAATAATTTTCTTCCTAGATTCATTTTTGTTCTTTGCTGGTACAACAGTACAGGGTTGGTTTCTGCTGATTTCAAATACTTTGTTCAAGCCATATCCTTCTTTGGGACTCCTCTAATACAAACAAAAAAGTCATGTAGATCTGCAAAGCCATATTTTTCAGAAGACCTAGTGGATCCTTTATTAGATATGGTGCCAATGTTGGCATCTGAGAAGCATAAATAAAACTACATTTAAAAAATCTGCAATGTAGAGCAGACAGCATTAAATATGGCCCTTATATTTATCATGACTTGTGACCGACTGCCTTTTAGTTAGCTCATCTATAAATGGCTGGGTCATAGCAACAATGAAGAGGGTCACAATTTATACAAGGTGCCTACACCAAGACTCACAGCAATTCTGTGTGGCCCAACAAGCACTTCATCTAGACTCAATAATCAAATCCAGTTATCCACAGTCTTCTTTACTCAGTGTTATCTTGTGTCTCTCTGACTCAGACGACTTCTAGTCTACAAAGACCATGACCAAGTATGTGCTGCTCTTCCAGACTGTGCCAGATGCCAACTCAACCATATAAAAGAAAAAGAGTTATACAGGAATTAACGCCAGGCAGTATCGTTTTACTTTTGGTAGCAATCCCACACAGGAATAGGAACAACTATTTCTTCTTCAGTAATGAATGTCAGACAAGAATCTTGCTAACATTTATATTTGATCTCCCTCATTCATTACAGTCATGGGAAATCAATATAACAAACCATCCTTGGCACTTTTTCATCGTGCTAAGGGGGATTAACAGTATTCTTTGGATGCCAAGTAAAATTAATAGTCTATCCTTATTTCTCTTCAACTAACTTCTACGCTTTTTACTCCTTCATATGAAGAAAACTTTAGCTACTTTTCTCAAGAGGGAAAGATCAATAAACAATGTGGGAGTTGTTTTCTTTGATTTCCATAGTATGTTTACTATTACTGGTTCAGTTGCTATTTTACTATGTGCTATCAAGAAGGTGAAAGCACATCTGGTATTTTTTAGCCATTCAGTTTGGATCTTCCTTAATAATTAAATAGCCTTTTAAGTACTCAAGCTTCACTGATATTTATTTAGACAGGTAGTCAGTTAGACAGCACATAAGAGAAAGTATTATAAGTTACCACAGTTTGTGTGAACTGACCTTTGCAGCTGATAGCAGCTGACAGTGTTGCCTGGTTCATAGGTCAGAAGATTACACTGAAGTGTTTAATACACTATAAATATTTTTGCTACCATATTAATTCCTGGGTATAGTGTCATGCCATAATACTTATATCATTATTACAGAAGGTTTAGAGATTAAGTCTGCAAAGAAGTTTCTTTTGGCAACTATATTTTCAGAAAGTGTGGCTGTAAGTCAAGATTCTTTATATAATTAGATAGAAAGTATACCTTAACAAAAAAGATGCAATTAATAGGTTTCTTCAAATCATCTCCCCTCCCCCCTTTTTTCCCTGAGGCTATTCCAAAACAATAAAAGGAAATAGCATTGTAATAGGAGCTGTCCACTCTTCCAATAAAATTTGATCTAATGAGACAATGCACTAAACCCTGTTTTAATAAAGGAACACCAGAGGGCACTCTTTACCTGTAGTTGAATTTCCAGACATTGCTTGGTGACTCATCTGCAAATGAAACTACAAACACATTGAGGGTGAAGGTGGTGGAAATGCTGACACTTAAATTTTTAGTATTATGTGTAATTCATAATATTCTAAACATCCACTTAAATTTATTTAGAAGTTTGTTGCTGCACCACTTAATATTTTCTTGAGGATAAAATGATCACTGCTTGCTCCTTGATTTTCTAAAGATTTCATTTAAAAAAGAAATGTCATATTTTTGTGTTTGAGTACATCACCTTTGTAAATTACCTTGTGTTAGCATTTAGCATTGATCAGATTTTTTTAAAAATAAAAACCAAGTTTCTTGTATTACTAGGGCTATTAAAATGCATTATTTACAAAAAAGGCAATCTCTCCCTATAAAATGTACTTTCTTAGGGGTTGTCTGATGACCTGGAAAAAAAATTGTTCAAGAAAAATTCTGCTCTAGGTTCCTTTACCCCAAAATTTCATAGCATAATGGAGAATACACCTACTTACTGTATTGACTTGTACTTACACTTACTGTATAAAGACCCTGACTGGTATTTAGATCCTTCTGAATTCAGCCACTTCTTGACACTTTCCCCCAACTGACAATAAACACAATCATTCTCACTGTACCACTGGGATCCGAACATAATGCACTTCAGTCCAACAGTACTCAAAATTTCCAGCTACGGCATCTGGATCCTGGCTAATTTTTGGCCCAACCACCCAACTGTATCCCAGTCCAGCACAGGAGTACTGCAAATACTTGGATCTAGGACCTGCTGTCAGGCCAATTATTGGCCGCTGACTCTAATTACACTGGTTAATCGGGGAACAAATTTAGCTCATCCTTTTGCTGAAAAATCAAATCTGAACACCAGCTGACAGGGGAACCTGCGGGGATCCCCTGTCCGGGGAGCACTGTTTCCTTCTTTCCCTGACCCCCGCGGGTCCGGGGAGAAGAGAGTGGGGGGCCAGAAGAGGTCCTGCATGGGGTCCTCGGATTGGCTTTGTCTTATATAGGCAACTACACTCTCCATGCCAGAAAAAAACAGTGTCCCAATTTTTCAACTTGCTTTTGTTCACCCTAGTGTAACCTGTTGCAATAGCATTGCAAAAGCCCAAATCTAAACACGTTCCCTGCTTCACTAGCAGGATACATCTGCTGGATGGGGGAAAAATAGTGGCTGGATCGGCTCGGTCGCCACACTGTGGCATCAGGGTGGGTGCAGGGCTCTGGAAGGAGTGGGCCAGGGTACTTCTGCGGTGCAGGGAACACATGCAGGGGGGTGACGGAGTGCCTGTGTTTACCGATTTACTCCTCCCGGGGTGTGGGGAGTTTGAGAGAAAGAAGCCCGCCGCAAAGTGAACTAATGGAAACACTGGGAAGCCTCAGGGCGAACGAGTTAATGCAAATCTGCGCAGCGCATTCCCAGCCGTGCTTTACCTAATCCCTTTCTCGCTTATTATAGCAATCTAACGCTCCCCCCGCCCTGCAAAGTCAATCACCCTCCCCCCCCCCGTGCACCCCTTGCTGCTGTCCGCCGCCAGCCGGCCGCTCGCAGAGGAAGGCTCGGGACCCCCGCCCGCCTCCAGCCGAGGCGGCGTGATTGGCACTCAAAGGGGCCAGCGCTCTGGCAGGCTCTGGCAGCGGAGCTCTCCATGTAGGGAGGGGAGGCGGGGCCGAGAAGCTCGCTGGCGGGGCGGGAGGGAGGGGCCTGGCGGTGACCGGCCAATTGGAGCTCGGGGGGGAGTCGAGGCTGGAAGTGAAGAGTGAAGAGCTCAATGAGAAGGGAGCAAACTTTGGGGTTGCGCGGGCGAGGAGCGGGTAGTCGGTCCGGCCGTGCCCCGCGCAGAGCTGCTAGGCTAGGCAGCGCGGACCGGAGCTGTCCCCCGCCGGCTCCGGGCTGAAGACGTGGATTACAAGGGAGCCGCCGCCGCCTGCGGGAGAGGGGCGCGGACAGTTTGGCTCCGGCTGTGAGACGGTGGGAGCCCCCCGACGCGCAGCCCACCGGCCGCCCCGGGCATGGTGAGGGGAGCGGGGCTGGCGGCTGCGGCGCGGCGGAGACGGGCTGGAGCGCTGGGGATGTGCAACTGAGCGAGCCGAGCGGACCATGCCGAGAGGCTCCGCTCGCTACCTGCGCCCCCTGACAGCCCCGGCGGCGGCAGGAGAGGCAGAGCCGAGCCGCTGAATGAGCGTGGCCGGGGCACTCACTCAGCGAGACTTGCAGGGAAACTGGACTCCATCCCCCCTCGTCCGTCTGTCTCTCCGTCCTGTGAGGTCTGCGTCCGGCGGGCGGCCCCCGGCGAGCTCCCACCGCCGACAGCTCCCTCTGCAGCCGGAGAGGGGGGAGCCAGCTGCTCAGCAAGCCCTTGCCCTGGCCGTGGCGTGGGAGCGAGGGGGATGCGGGCGGCATCTTCCCTACCTGGATGCCTTTGCTGATGGGGACAGGCTTACCTTCCTGAGTGCCCCCGCCCCCTGGTGTTGCTGGACTTGCATTGACTTGGTTTGGAGGGAGATTTCCACGCCCCATCCCGACGCCTGGCTTAGCACTATGGGCCTCCTGGCAGCAGGCAGCCCCTCTCAGTCTTGGCTGCCCCCCTCCGCTCTGCTCCTGCTCTTGCTGCTGCCTCTTCATGTCTCGGCTGAGCCCCGCCAAGTCTTCCAGGTGCTGGAGGAGCAGCCACCAGGCACCTGGGTGGGCACCATCGTCACCCGCCCGGGCTTCACCTACCGCCTAAGTGAGCACCATGCCCTTTTCTCCATCAATGCCACCTCAGGGGCGCTGCACACCCGTGCCACCATCGACCGAGAGAGTCTGGCCAGTGACGTGATGGATCTGGTGGTGCTCTCCAGCCAGCCCACTTATCCTAGTGAGGTACGCGTCCTCGTGCTGGATCTGAATGACAATGCGCCTGTCTTCCCGGACCCCTCCATTGTGGTGACTTTCAAGGAAGACACAGGCAGCGGCCGCCAGCTTATTCTGGACACAGCCACCGATGCTGATAGTGGTACCAATGGTGTGGACCACAGCTCCTACCGCATTGTAGGTGGCAACGAGGAGGGGCGTTTCCAGCTCAACATCACCCTCAATCCCAGTGGGGAAGGTGCCTTCCTGCACCTGGTCTCTCGGGGTGGATTAGACCGAGAGGCCACACCAACCTACCAGCTGCTGGTGCAAGTGGAGGACAAGGGAGAGCCACTGCGGCATGGATACTTGCAGGTCAATGTCACCATACAGGACATCAATGACAACCCACCCATCTTCAGCCAAGCTGTTTACCAGGCCCGGGTGCCTGAGGATGCGCCAGTTGGGGCCAGCGTCCTTCAGGTGGCAGCAGCTGATGCTGATGAAGGTACCAATGCTGACATCCACTACCGCTTGGAGGGGACGGAGGGTGGTGGTGGGGAGGGAACTGGGGGAATCCCATTTGAAGTGGATCCAGAGAGTGGGGTGATCCGTATCCGGGAGCCTCTGGACTATGAGACAAGGCGGCAATACTCACTGACAGTGCAGGCCACAGATCGGGGGGTGCCAGCGCTGAGTGGCCGAGCAGAGGCGTTGATCCGTCTCCTTGATGTGAATGACAATGAACCCCGAGTGAAATTCCGCTACTTTCCAGCCACCTCCCGCTTTGCCTCCGTGGATGAGAACGCGGCACCTGGCACAGTGGTGGCACTACTAACTGTGAGTGATGCAGACTCACCTGCTGCCAATGGGAACATCTCGGTATCAATCCTTGGAGGAAATGAGCAGCGGCATTTTGAGGTGCAGAGCAGTAAGGTGCCAAATCTCAGTCTCATCAAGGTAGCAGCGGCACTGGACCGGGAACGAATCCCTACGTACAACCTCACTGTTGCTGTGGCTGACAACTATGGGGCCCCCTTGCTACCAACTGGCTCCCCCACTTCCTCCCTATCTTCAGAAGGGGCGATTGCTGCCCCAGTGAGCCGCTCTTCTGTGGCCAGCCTGGTGATTTTTGTAAATGACATCAATGACCACCCGCCTGTCTTTGGGCAGTCTATATATCGGGTCAACATCAGTGAGGAGGTACCACCGGGCAGCTACGTAAGAGGCCTGAGTGCCACTGACCTTGACTCTGGTCTCAATGCCAACCTCAAATACAGCATTGTCTCTGGCAATGAGCTGGGCTGGTTCTGCATCAGTGAGCACAGTGGCTTGGTCACCACCACTGGCATCGATGGCCCTGGAACCAATGTCCCTGGTATTGGCATGGTGTCCTCTGGTGGTCTGGACCGAGAGACAGCCTCACAGGTGGTGCTGAATATCAGTGCCCGTGACCAAGGGGTGCAACCTAAATTTTCTTATGCCCAACTGGTGGTGGTCATCCTAGATGTCAATGACCAGAGACCCCTCTTCAGCCAGCCAGATGGTTACCAGGTTTCCCTGGCTGAGAATTCCCCCTCAGGAACTGAGTTACTGATCTTGAGTGCCACCGATGGGGATTTGGGGGACAATGGGACTGTGCGCTTCTCTCTGCAGGAGGCTGAACCATCAGTGACATCAGCTGGCCCTTTTGTGGCTCCTCGTCGGGTCTTCCGCGTGGATTCAGTGTCAGGCAAGCTCAGCACCATCTCGCAGTTGGACAGGGAAGAACAGGATCATTACTCTCTGCAGGTCCTGGCCACTGATTTAGGCTCTCCTCCACTCTCCTCGGTAGCTCGGGTCAATGTGACCCTTTTGGATGTGAATGATAACAGCCCTGTGTTTTACCCAGTCCAGTATTTTGCACACATCCAGGAGAATGAGCCCGCAGGCAGTTATGTTACAACTGTGTCTGCCAGTGACCCAGACCTGGGGCCCAATGGGACAGTCAAGTACAGTATGTCAGCTGGAGATAAATCCAGGTTTCAGATCCATGGCCAGACAGGGGTCATCACCACAAAAATAGTACTGGATAGGGAGGAAAAGACTGCCTACCAGCTGCGAATAGTGGCCATTGATGGTGGCAATCTTCAGTCCCAAAACCAGGCCATAGTCACTATCACTGTTTTGGACACTCAGGACAACCCCCCAGTTTTCAACCAAGGTGTATACAGCTTTGTTGTCTTTGAAAATGTTGCCGTGGGCTATCACGTTGGCACAGTTTTTGCTTCTACAATGGATCTCAACACCAACATCACTTACCTTATTACATCAGGTGACCAAAGGGGCATGTTTGTCATCAACAAACTGACAGGCCAGATCACCACAGCCAGCATAATTGATCGGGAGGAGCAAGCCTTTTACCAGCTAAAAGTGGTGGCCAGTGGTGGGGCAATAACTGGAGACACCTTGGTCAATATAACTGTCAAAGATTTAAATGACAATTCTCCTCATTTTCTTCATGCAGTGGAAAGTGTCAATGTGGTTGAGAATTGGAAAGCTGGGCACACCATATTCCAAGCCAAAGCTGTTGATCCTGATGAAGGTGTCAATGGCATGGTCCTTTATACGCTTAAGCAGAATCCTAAGGGCCTGTTTACTGTCAATGAACAAAATGGTGCCATAAGTTTAATAGGGGTACTTGACATAAATGCTGGATCGTACCAGGTGGAAATTTTGGCCTCCGATATGGGAGTTCCACAGCGTTCTTCAAGTTTCATTCTAACTGTATCTGTCCATGATGTAAATGATAACCCACCAGTGTTTGATCAACTTTCCTATGAAGTCATTATTTCAGAGTCAGAGCCTGTGAATTCCAGATTCTTTAAAGTGCAAGCTTCTGACAAGGATTCAGGAGCAAACGGTGAAATAGCTTATAGTATAATTGAAGGAAATACTGGGGATGCCTTTGGCATATTCCCAGATGGCCAGCTGTATATAAAGAGTGAACTGGACCGCGAACTTCAAGAAAGATATATTCTCCTGGTTGTTGCTTCTGATAGAGCAGTAGAGCCACTTAGTGCTACTGTGAATGTTACAATAATTTTAGAGGATGTAAATGATAATAGGCCATTGTTTAACAGTACCAATTATGTATTTTATTTTGAAGAGGAACAGAAAGGTGGATTATTTGTAGGTAAAATAAGTGCTGTAGATAAAGACTTTGGACTAAATGGTGAAGTCAGGTATTCATTTGAAAATATGCAGCCAGATTTTGAGTTGAACACAATAACTGGAGAAATAACAAGTACTCACCAGTTTGATAGGGAAACTCTTATGAGGCAAAGGGGAGCTGCAGTATTTAGTCTTACAGTAATAGCAACAGATCAAGGATTGCCAAAACCTTTAAAGGATCAGGCAACTGTGCAAATTTACATGAAGGATATCAATGATAATGCCCCCAAATTTTTAAAAGATCTCTACCAAGCTACAATCTCAGAATTAGCAGCAAACCTAACACAAGTATTAAGAGTTTCTGCCTCAGATGTTGATGAAGGTAGTAATGGATTGATTCACTATTCCGTAATTAAAGGAAATGAAGAAAACCAGTTTACAATAGACAGTGGCACTGGTCAAGTAACATTAGTAGGTAAATTGGACCATGAAGCTACTGCATCTTATTCACTTGTTATCCAAGCCATAGATTCTGGGACAGTTTCCCTAAGTTCAACTTGCACATTAAGCATTGAGGTACTGGATGAAAATGACAACAACCCTTCCTTCCCTAAATCTACCTTGCTTGTGGATGTTTTAGAAAACATGAGAATTGGTGAGCTTGTGTCTTCTGTTACTGCCACTGATTCTGATTCGGGTGACAATGCTGACCTTCATTACAGTATTACGGGGACAAACAACCATGGAACCTTTAGCATTAGTCCCAACACTGGGAGTATTTTTCTTGCTAAAAAACTGGACTTTGAAACACAATCTTTGTATAAACTAAATATAACAGCGAAAGACCAAGGAAGGCCACCTCGCTCATCTACTATGTCAGTGGTAATACATGTTAGGGATTTTAATGACAACCCTCCTAACTTTCCTCCTGGGGATGTTTTTAAATCTATTGTTGAGAACATTCCTGTTGGTAGTTCAGTGATTTCTGTGACTGCTCATGATCCAGATGCAGATATTAATGGGCAGCTAACATATGCAATCATTCAACAGATGCCCAGAGGAAACCATTTTAGAATAGATGAAGTCAGAGGAACAATATTTACAAATGCTGAAATAGATCGCGAATTTGCTAATCTCTTTGAATTAACGGTGAAGGCCACTGATCAAGCTGTGCCTGTGGAATCCAGACGCTTTGCATTGAAGAATGTAACCATTTTAGTAACAGATCAAAATGATAATGTTCCAGCATTTATATCGCAAAATGCTCTTGCTGCAGACCCATCAGTTATGATTGGTTCAGTTCTAACTACAATTGTTGCAGCTGATCCTGATGAAGGAGCAAATGGGGAAGTTGAGTATGAAATAGTCAATGGGGACACTGAAACCTTTATTGTGGATCGTTACAGTGGAGATCTAAGAGTGGCATCAGCTTTGGTGCCTTCTCAGCTCATATACAACCTCATAGTTTCAGCCACAGACCTTGGCCCTGAAAGGAGGAAATCAACCACTGAAATGACTGTCATTCTGCAAGGGCTTGATGGACCGGTTTTCACTCAGCCGAAATATATAACTATTTTAAAAGAAGGAGAACCAATTGGGACGAATGTAATATCCATAGAAGCAGCTAGCCCAAGGGGTTCTGAAGCCCTGGTGGAGTATTACATAGTTTCAGTACGTTGTGAAGACAAAAGTTTTGGACGTCTCTTTACTATAGGGCGCCATACCGGTGTAATCCAGACTGCTGCCATTTTGGATAGGGAGCAAGGAGTACGTCTGTACCTGGTGGATGTTTATGCCATTGAAA
Source organism: Pelusios castaneus (assembly GCA_007922175.1). NCBI lineage: Eukaryota > Metazoa > Chordata > Testudines > Pelomedusidae > Pelusios > Pelusios castaneus. The sequence continues at coordinate 15,018,716 of ML685791.1, forward strand.
AATCAGCTGTTTTGCCTCGGACACAACGAGCAGAGGTAAAATGTTTTATTTAATGAATATTTGCAGCTTTTATTTTCTGTATAAATTGCTTTTTATCTTTGTCAGCTGACCATTTTTAATTTTTACAGATGTTGGTAATCAAAGTAAGTGAATACTCCAATATAATTCTACAGATCTGTTGCTTCATTGGAGAAACATAACCTTTTAAATCTGCAACAAACTACTTTCTTTGAGGCTCAGTCTGTCCATGCATAGAACAGCATGATTAATATGTTTATATTGGTAGCAATTCTTTTTTTTTTCTGGTAATTTTGATAGGCATGGGACAGTGCAGCTCTTCTGCCATTTTAGCTGAAGATACTGGCCAAATAACTCTTGATTGCAAAAGATTTCAATCTTAAAGGCTTTTCTGGGTCTTGTGTTCTGCAATCTAGCCAAATTCCTCCAAGTTACTCTGTAGGTGATTGCTGTCTGAACAGCTCAGACATAATCCTGCACTGGACAGAATTGATCTCCACTGCCTCATGCCCCGTTCATTCCCTTAAATGGATCTCCTATTGTATGCCAAAGTTACTGATGTGTAAAAATTATAACACTTTATCAGAATACTACTTTAAATGATTGACTGGAGAGTGTTAAAATGTTCTCTGCATGATTAGCTTGAATATTAAAACATGGATAAATGAACCCCAGAACGTTAGTTATGATCTGAAGGAAGAATATTTTAATTGCTATTTTCCTAAAGGTTGTATTTGTAGACACTGTCATGTAGCTGAAAGCATATTATTTTTCTTTAAATTGGAGACTTAAAGGTGGAGCTTGTTTTTGTTTTTACTTAAGCCATAGGCCTTCCTCACATCTTTTTGCAATGAGTCATTTAACTTTCACTCATTGGAACTTCGGAACCAGCATTATTTTGTAGGTTGACCAGCAGGTGATGCCGGAAGTGCACAATGGTTCAATCATTTCCCTCGACAACTAAGCACATTACCTCAGAGTCGTTCAGTCTTTCACATCTCGGGAGTTGCCCCGATCCACATTCCCTGTACAGAAGTACCTTTTACTGTTTCTAGTTCATTAAGAATGCTATATGTTTTTCAAGAACAACATTGAATATAGTATCTAGAATTGTGTTATTTGACACACAATTTTTTGTTTCACATACTGCTTTTTGTTTTACTTTGCTGTTTGTTGTGACACTTTAAAGAGTGCAGAATGAGGCTTCTGTGTAAGTAATTGTTTATTTTGGATCAGAAATTAAAAAAATTAAATTCAAAAGAGATTTGTCAATATGTCTAAAGCATTTAGTTTTGCTGTTTGCATACAGCATACGTTGTTTTATAGCACATTAGGAGGAGCAATAATACACCTGAATGTTATAGCCATTTTAGAAAGGAAATTATTGATTTAAATTATGCATGTTACTGATATTACAATTTTCCTAATATTGCTCTTTGCAGACCATGCAAATAAATTATGGACATTAACATAAAAGAATTTTTAAAAGTACAAGAGGAATAAACATGTATATAATGTTTTTTTCATAGGGGTTTGTTGTTTTGAGGGTTAACAGTTTTCCTCAGTGGAGAATTTGGGCCCACTCTGGCAAACACTTATTTCAAATAAAACTTTTGCAATCTTGAAACTTCTTGCTTAAGCAGGGAATGCTGGGGTGAGTGGGGCTTGCAGGACCTTATGGTTGCAATAGGTTCACACTTTGTAAAAGTGTTTAATAAAAGCGTATGGTGAGCATGAAGAAAGCAAGCATTGAAATCTTAAACCAACTTTAAATTGTTGAACACAAGCCACTCCTAAAATCAAAAACAAATGTGTTTCTGGGCAGGAATATTGAAAGCAGCGGTTGGGAGCTAGGATTTCAAATGATTATTGGTTGCATCTTTATAACATCTAAAATGCTCCCCCCAATCCCTCCCCCCACATAATTAATTTACTGTGATTCCTTAGAAATACATGATAAATGATCAGTTATCAAATTAAAAAGAAATTCTTAATAAGTTGCATTCTCTGTCCTTACACTGATTATGGTATTGACAATTTATCTTTCTCTGGAAAGACTATGTTTATCCCTTGTGGGAACAAGCACCACTACAATGGACATTCTAGGCCAAGCCAATTGACAGAGGGTGCTGAATAAACAATATAATCAGTGTACTTATTCTTTTTGGCTGGTAGTACTTTAGAAAACAAAAAGCTGGTTCGAAGGACTGACTCCTAAATGTACAGACTTAAATCTCAGAATGTGCTGCCCACTGCACAACTATAGTCATGCTACCAGTAATCTTAAAATTCCATCCTGAAAAATGCAAATTTTACAATAGGCCTTCTTGCATCAAGTCCACAGGTTGTAAGTGTTAACCTTTTGCTTTGAATCCTAATTCTCTCAGTAAATTTCTCCTTGATCTTTGTCAACAGATGTTTGAACTTTATTATCTCATAACTATATTTTTAGTAAGTATACTTTCTGCAACTACTCCAAAAACAGGCTAGGTTATGGCTTTTTCTTAAAACAACAAAACAAAATAAACACCTCCCTCTTTCCCCCATTCTGTGAGTGAATTACAAATTTATGTTGTGTTGTAACTCAGATGATAGTATGCCTTGGACCACTGGTCACGTTCAGTCTCTGGGTATTAGTATGAACATAAGTGCAAAATCCAGCTGAATATTTTTACACTGGTAATAAACCAAGGAGCTAGATGGCTCCTTTTAGAGCCTAGGGAAGTATCTCCATTACTACACCCACCTTCCTGCATTACTTCAGTGCTACACTACCAGACTGACTAGAGCCAGGCAGGGTCTTTGTTTTGGAAATTTAACCCTTAAATGCATAGCTTCATGGGAAATAGTAGTGAATTCCTTAGTCTGCCTCAGGTGGCTTGATCCTGCATCTGAATCACCAATCTAATTAGGTGGTTTCTTCTCTGGAGGAAAGCTGGGCTAGATAATGTCATGGCTGGGAGAATGCCCCCTTGTGGCCCTGAAAATGCAGGTTTATGGGTACTGAGTTAGAAGCTGGTAAACGGAATTTTCTTTCTATTAAATTGAAATAGGTAATAAGAATCGCTAAAATTTTTCCAGGAAAAAGAAGTGTGCATTATTTTTTAAACTGAGGTTATCATTGGTATTAGTGAGACGGAAAACACTGAGGAGAAAACTGTTATAATAATAATAAATTATTATTTATTTAGTGTTTTTTCACCAGGAGATTTAAAAGCACATTTACAAAGGAGGGCAGTATCTCTTTTCCCATTTCCTAGATTATGAAACTGAGGCACAAAGCAGTGACATGAATTGACCAGAGTTATCCAGCAGGCTAGTGGCAAAGGTGGTGATAAAAAATGATTTCTTGAGTTTTGGTTCAGTGCTTGATCCACTGGGCAACAGTGTCTCCTCTCAATCCATGCTCAGAGATTTCTTTATTCCTGCTACATTCAAAGAAAAATCCACTTAGAGAAAAAAACACTGTATCCTGCCTCACTCAGGATATGTCTACACTGGGTAATTTAAGTCAACTTTAACTAAGTTGATCTTAACTAAGTTGATCTTAACAAAGTCGACTTAGTTAAGTCGACTTAGTGTGTCTCCACTTAAAATTAAAGTCGACTTTGGGGGGATCTTACAAAGTCGACCTAGAGCGTCCACACTGGACGCCTAGGTCGACTTCTAGGTGCTTAGGGGGACCTAGGGCAGGTCCACAGGGGCAGGAGGTCACCCCTTGCCCAATGCCAGGGGGCTCAGCCTTTGCCCCTTTGTACCTAGGTACAATGGGGCAAGGGGGGATAGGGACCCTGGCAGGGCATAGGGGCAGGGTGGGCAGGGCTCTGCCCTGCCCTGTGGGGCGGCATGCCAGAGTCCCCCTGTGCTCCCTCCCCCCCCCCCCAGCAGGGAGGGCATTGGTGTAACCCTGGTGTAGTCCTAAGTTGACTTAGGGCTACCCCACGGCTACACTGGCTTAAGTCAACTCTAGGAAGTCGACTTAAGCCTTAGGTCTAGTGGAAAGGAGGTTTAATAAAGTCGACTTAATTTTCATTTGCTTTCATTAAGCAAGCTGCTTAAGTCGACTTAAGGAAACTGTAGTGTAGACGCAGGGTAAATTAAGTCGACTTAAGCAAGCTTAAGTCGACTTAATTTACCAGTGTAGATGCAGCCTCAGAGCTTAGAGGACAGAATGGTGTTGAAAATCTGGACACTATAAATTAGAACCTGTTCCTACTGAAGACAATAACAAACAACCCTGGTCTTCAGTGGGAGCTGACTAAAGCTGTAACTGCATGACATAACTAGCATAATATGTACAGTTATTTGAATATAGAAAAAACTGCGTAGATGCTAATTGTTATTGCTCTAACTTCAGACCAAATTCCTGACTTCAGTGCCATTTGCCTACACTGTTGTACATTTAATATTCTCTTGCCTGAGAAATGGGAAATTTGTGGATCAGTACAGCAATGTATGTAAGAAGCTACTTTTCCAACTAAACGTTTAATGTGTAGCATTGGAGAATTTTACATTGTTAGAAAGTCTAAAACAGCAATATTTTAGATGCATATTATCTGGCATAAATCATATTTACTTAAGTAAGAACAATGGGGTGTTCCTTGTATTCATACTATTTATAGATTGTTTTATTCTTTAGTGATCAATAGCATACTTTATTGTAGTTTGACAAAGGAAATCACTTATGACATACTGAGAAAACAGAGTAAATATAACTCATGTCAAGGTTCTAAAGCCAAAGCCAAATAGCCTCTTGTGGTGGTATTATGGATTCTAATGTGATAGTTGTTGATTGTTTCACATATTACTGTTGTTTGCACTGATTTGGAAATGAAATCAGGCACTTTTCTTGATGTAAAGTAGGAGATGAATGTGCCCTGTATTGTCACAAATTGTTCAAAAGCAATTTTTGTCCAATAATAAATTCATAAATGTTCTTTTTAAACTATTATTTCTTTTACTTAGATCATTGTCTTAGTCTTTCTGTTATTTGGGCAGTGTAATATATCTTCTCACAATATTACAGTTATGTGGCATTATTATTAGCTTAAAAAATCTTAGGGTAAAAAAAGCATTACCTAGGGAATATAAAACATATTCTTTCTTATTTCTTCAGAGTAGTAATTTAAATTAAATTATGAATTTAAATTAAGAATTTAGGCATACTGCCACACAACTAGCACATCATTTTAATGGGCCTAATCCTGCCAGACTCTGGGCGTTTCAAACAAAGTTTTGAAAAACTCTCAAATGCCATTGATTTAAGAAGTCCCTGCCTTTGCCATATATAATAGGTTACACTTACTGTATTGAGACGTGGGTTTCTTTAAAAAAGATTCTTTGAATCTTAGAGTCAGCATTTTGTGAAATGATGGTTATCCATTGATTAAAACTACTTACTATTGGTGTATTAATTTTTGTATCTGTATCTTTGACCCGCTAAGCTGTTCTTCATTGTCATTGGCTATTTCCTGTGTATTTGTTGGATTGTGCCTGAATGGGAAAGGACTTTTTTTTGTCTTGTCTCCCTGGGACAATCTGCATTGAATTTTAAAAGAACAATTTAAGCGCTCTTCTACACACAGTTTCTGCACTGATCTAACTAAATAGTAAGGAAAAAAACAGTTTAGTTAAATCGGTACAGTGCCTTAGTGTGGACAAAAGTGTGGTTAAAGCTTGTTTCAGTTGTGTCTAGACTAGAGGGGTTCATTGCTTTTAACTAAATTGTATTTTCTACTAGTTCAGTTATATCAGTGGAGAAACTGTCTGAAGACAAGCGCTAAGCCTCAGGTGGTCTAATTAGAAATGAAATTTATAAAGAATAGAGAGAAACTAAGGAAAACAAAACAGAGTTCATAGACTTTAAGGTCAGAAGGACCATTTCGTGATCATCTAGTCTGACCTCCTGGACAACACAGGCCTGCTCAGAACCACACCCACCCACTCCTGTAATAGACCCCTAACCCAGGGGTTCTCAGCCTTTTCAGGGTCGTGACTGCGAGATACATCAAGGCTTCCACCGCCCAAGGCTCCCCTGCGGCATCACACCGCTGAAAGAAAACTGCCTGCGAAGGCAGTTTCGGAGGTGGGGGCTAGCCCCTGCTGGTGTGGAAAAGTGCTGTCCCTCCCCGTGCTTTTGGCCCAGTGCTGCCCAAAGCGGGGGGTGGGGGGCTGCTTTTTTCCTGTTGTCCCTTTAAGGCTGGTGGCTTTAAAGAGCCAGCAGGAAAAAAAATGCCTCTTTCCCCAGCACTTTTGGCCCCAGCCGAGCAGCTTCCCAGACCCTATCATGCCTCTGGCCCCTGCTGCCTCCCCTAACCACCCCTCTCAAGCTCACTGCTGTTTTCCTTGTCCTCACAGCCCCTGACACTGAGGCTGTGATACTCTGGAGACCCTCTGCAGCCTTGCAGCCTAGAGCCGCTCTCGTTGGCTCCCCTTGCCCTGCTCATCCCCAGAGCAGGGTGAGGGGAGCTGGCAGCAGCAGCTCTAAGGCTGTGAGCGCTTCCTAGGCTGTGAGGGTTTCTGGAGCATCACAGCCTTGGAAGCGCTGTCAGCCCGAGTGCCACCAGTTTCCCTTGCCCTGCTCCAGGGTAGGGCAGGGGGAGCTGGCATTAGGGCTTGGAAGCTGCCGAGTTCCAGAGACTCTCGGAGCACGACAGCCTCTGGACTGCTGCCAGCTGGAGCACTCCCACAGCCAGCTTGCCTCGTCCTCTTCAGCCTGGGAGCAGGGCAAGGTAAGCTGGCGGCAATGCTGCTCTGACTGGGAGCAGTGTGGTGTGCTGCCGATTTTTGATGACACTTTTGTGTCACGACACAGTGGTTGAGAACCGCTGCTCTAACCTATGACTGACTTATTGAAGTTCTCAAATTATGATTTAGAGACTTCAAGGTACAGAGAATCCATCTGCAAGTGACTTGTGCCCCATGCAGTAGAGGAAAGTGAAAAACCCCCAGGGCCTCTGCTAGTCTGCCCTGGGGGAAAATTCCTTCCTGACTCCAAATATGGCTATCAGCTTAATCCTGAGCAAGTGGGCAAGACTCACCTGGAAAGAATTCTTTGTAGCAACTCAGAACCCATCCCATCACAGGTCATTGTGCATATTTACTGCTAGTAGTCAAAGATCAGTTAATTCAACAGTTCCCACTGTGGTGGGTGAGACACCCCTGGGTGAGGGGGTGGGGTACCAAAGATTACAGGGGGTCCATGAGGCTTCAGTAATATTGAGGTCATGTCTCCTTCTCCCAAGCAGCAGCCCTGAGCTCCACTCCAGCCAGAGTGGAGGAGCAGGCCCCTGCAGCCCCTCACTGGCCAGGTACCCGACAGAAGAGGAGCATCCCTATGCCAGTGGGTGCTTGGAGCAGCCCCGGCCAACCTGCCTCCATTAACCTTAGTCCATGGGGGATGTGAAGAGATGGGGCCACATGTGATTGTAGCAGGGTAGGCTTAACTTCTTACTCAGATAAGAACAATGTATTATTATGTAATTTACCGTTATTATTACTATTATATGTGTTTATGGCTGGTTGAGAGGGTGGGGCAGGCACATGTTTTACTTAGTGTTAACTAGGGGGGATTTTCACTCAAAAAGATTGGGAACCACTGAGTTAATTGATAAATTAGGCTGTCCCAAAATACCATCCCCTCCATAAACTTAAGCTCAGTCTTGAAGGCAGCTACGTTTTTTGCCTAACATATTTAGTCATTAAGCTGGCAAAAGTGATGCCAAATTGCTGTGGTGCACCTTATGATTGATTTCAGTAAAATTACAGCCTTTACATTTGCCAAGAATAAGACTAGATATGTTAAAAGAAGTTTCTTTATTTTAGTCCGATTTGTCTCAATTCATAATAAATCTTGCTATCACCTACACATTGTTTTTATAATGATCAATTTTTATTTATTTCCCCTCTGTAGCAAAATATCAAAAGGACAAGTAGTAATGATTCAAAAACTGAAAGCTGTAATTATGCTGCAAACTTATTAACAGTAGTAATGCAAAATAATTCCAAGGGAGATTTTTAAGGAAGCACTAATTTCTGTACAGCCAACTATGCAAAAAAAAAAAAAAAAAAAAAAAAAAAGGGGGTGGGGGGAGAGCATTTTCCTTAGTGTTTAATAAAAATTGGTGTGCAAACTGCACATACATGCATGTAAATTTGATAAATTTATTCCCATAGGTCATAGATATGACACGGCAACTATGAATTATCATGCAAATATTTTATATATAGAATGCAATATGTTTAACACAGCAATCCAGACGTTATCCAGATATGTAGACATAAAGGCGTTCTGATGACATCTGGTAAAAGCATTCAGCAAAATCAAAGGTTTTAAACCTTTGGAAGTAGTCTTGAAGGCTTCTTCTTTTGAAAGAGGAAATCCATTTTCACTGTATTAACTTTCCACTGACTCCTTCTTGTGCCTCTGTGATGGAATCCCTTTATAAGAGGCTTCCCTGGGGCAGCCTCTGGCTGGGGAAACCCCAATAGCAGGCCTCTGGAGCTGCAGTGCTAGGGGGCCAAGTGCAGGGGACACAAGAAATATAAGGATGGCTCAATGACAGTGGTCCTTCATGCAGAGTTTTTGCTTCTTGCTGATTCTCTGAGAGATCCCTGAGATCTGTTCCCTGGCCATGTAATCAGCTTCATTGTGGGGATGTGATTCAAATCCAGCATCCTCCTGAAACAATTGCGAATAAATCCATGAGACATTTCTTCTTCACCTCTTTCTGTGGGCTGTCTGTTGTGTTTGCTGTAATAGAGCTGGTATGTGGGGGGAAAAAAGGAACAAAAGAACAGAAAATTTACCCACAAATTTAATGTCAATGGAGTTGTGCCAATTTATATAAACAGAGAACTCAATCTAGGCTTTGTTGGTAATCTTGTTAGTACACTGTTAGATTTGGAGCATGTTAATTTAAGTGTTTACCATTACTGTTACAGTTACGATGAACAGCAATAAAAGCTTTCATTATTCATGCAGTGTAAGTTAATTGCCTATATTGATAAATGTTCATTACAAACTAATTGCGTATCGAGCCGTACGCTGTATATAACATGTTGCAAGACTGTTAAATTATAATATGCCTGTGATAATCTGAGCTGATTTAATTCTTATAATAAAAAATACATGTGTGAGACAACCATAAAACTATGTTTTAAGGGCTAGTGTATCTAAATAGATTGATCCTATTGTACCTGTTGAGTTCTCCTCATTAGAAAGGATGGTGGTTTAGGGCCAGATGTCTTTCTTCTCCTATAAAATTTGTGTTCATCATACTTCTGAGGTATGGTATGTTCCCAGGCTGGTGTTAGTTGACCACTTCTGATGAACTTTACCTGTGCTGCTGCTGTTGTGTGCTTGATTCTGGGTATGAGTAAGAACCCCAGACCCTATCTGATATTTAACAGCATAATGTTAATAATTCTTAACATCTCCCATCATTAAAATTCTGTTCTGTTTATATTTTTTTCTTTTTATTTTAATCTAAAACATGTAATTGGTGAATATATTTTCACCTGCAAAAGTAGAGGGATGTTTTTTGATGGAACAGAGGCAGCCACTCCTGATACATTGAGTGTTTTGAACACTTCACTGGTTTCTTTGACTTGAAAAAAATGTTGTTGGTTGGAGCATTTATTCTTGAACAGTTTATTAGAAAGCAGTGTGCATAATGGCCAGTGTCAAGCTCTATCCACTAGTTTTAAGTAGTAGTTTGTTTATTGTATGTACTTTAGGAATTGTAGATGGATTTTTTTTCAGAGGAATTTTGCCTCGATTTGTACAGAGGACTTAGGCTCAGCTTTGCATTGCCTAACTCTATGTGCTCTGTGACCTAGTGTAATCTTCTACACCGAGCTAGGTGCCTTAACCCCTGCTAAAATGCCAGGGGAGAGTTAGGTGCTTAAGAAAGGGATTCAAAGAAGCCAACATGCTGAGTGGGGATTTACTTAAACAAGCTATTAGGAAATGCTGGTGGGGGGTGGGGGGATGAGACCTAAGCCACACACCTCAAAGGAATTTAGGCCCCTAACTCCAGGTTGGAGAAGGGTGCCTGGATCCACAGCTGAGAATCCTCTCAGGGAGGCAGGTACCCAGCCCTGGTCATAGAATCATAGAATAATAGGGTTGGAAGGGACCTCACGAGGTCATCTAGTCCAACCCCCTGCTAAAAAGCAGGACCACTCCCCCTAAATCACCCCAGCCAGGGTTTTGTCTAACCGAACCTTAAAAATCTCCAAAGATGAAGATTCTACCACCTCCCTAGATAGCCCATTCCAATGCTTCACCACCCTCCTAGTGAGAAAGTTTTTCCTAATATCCAACCTTGACCTCCCCAGCTGTAATTTGAAACCATTGCTCCTTGTTCTGTCCTCTGTTACCCTCGAACAGCCTAGCTCCCTCCTCTTTGGAGCAACCATTCAAGTAGTTGAAGGTTGCTATCAAATCTCCCCTCAGTCTTCTCTTCTGTAGACTAAATAAACCTAGTTCCTTCAGTCTCTCCTCATAAGTCATGTGCCCCAGCCCCCTAATCATTTTTGTAGCCCTCCGCTGGACTTTTTCTAATTTGTCCACATCCTTTCTGTAGTGGGGAGCCCAAAACTGGACACAGTATTCCAGATGCGGCCTGACCAGTGTCGAATAGAGGGGAATTATCACATCCCTTGATCTGCTGGCAATACTCCTACTGCTCTCCATTCTGCGTTACCCCATGTAGTAGCCTGGGAGCTGGCCCTCCCTGTGAAGACTGAAGTAAAAAAAGCATTGAGTACTTCAGCCTTTTCCGCATCATCCACCACGAGGATGCCTGCCCCATTCAGTAAGGGACCTACACCACCTCTGATCCTTTTCTTGTTGCTGATATACTTATAGAACCCCTTTCTGTTATCCTTCACATCTCTTGCTAGCTGCAACTCCAATTGTCCTTTGGCCTTTCTGATTTTATCCCTGCAGTTCCAAGCAATATCTTTATACGCCTGCCTTGTCATCTGTCCAAGCTTCTTGTAAGCTTCCCTTTTATGTTTCAGCTCCCCGCAGAGTTCCCTGCTAAGCCACGCTGGTCGCCATCCACATTTGCTGTTCTTTCTGCACATCGGAATGTTATCCTCCTGTGCCTTTAACAGGGTTTCTTTAAAATACAGCCAGCTGTCTTGGACACCTTTCTCCTTCAGATCAGCCTCCTATGGGACCCTGCCCATCAGCTCCCTACGGGAGCCAAAATCTGCTTTTCTGAAGTCCAGGGTGTGTGTTCTGCTTCTTTCCTTCCTTCCATTGATCAGGATCCTGAACTCTACCATCTCATGGTCGCTGCTGCCCAGGTTGCCACTTACTTCTAATTCCCCGATCAGCTCTTCTCTGTTTGTGAGCAATAGGTCTAGAGGTATAAGGCCCCTAGTTGGTTCCTCCAGTATTTGTACTGAGAAGTTGTTCTCAATATTCTCCAAAAACTTCCTGGATTGCCTGTGCACTGCTGTATTATCTTCCCAGCAGACATCAGGATAATTGAAGTCCCCCATAAGAACCAGGGCCTGCGACGTGTTAGTTGTCCATAGAACACCTCATCCACCTCCTCTTTCTGGTCTGGCGGTCTGTAGCAGACACCCACCACAACATCCCCCACAACATCCCCCTTGTTGTCAGCCCTTTCTTACAAAAAGCCTGTAACAGTGCCCTCCTTCTGTCCGTTCGCTCAAGAGCAGGGACTACAACCTAGGTCTTCCAGGAGAGTGCATTAATCACTAGCAAAGGGACTCAATGTCATGCCTCCTTTGACTCAGTGAGTATTTAAGTGTTTCATAAATAGTGGAACTGTTTCAACAAGGCGAGCTCATCTTCAGACTACATGATACTGTAGTGGTTTGGGCACTCACCTGGGAGATGGGAAACAAGTTCAAGTCCTTGCTCCAAATCAGATAAAGTGCAAATGTGAACCTACATCTTCCACATTCTTTTAATTTTGGGGTATGAGAGGCAACGAGCAACACCATCACTTAGATTTGCATGTTGCTGCAGGCAGAAATCTAGGTGAATTTATTGGTAGAAGCTTAGGTATCAGATGAGCAGGGATTTTGAGAATCTTAATTTTGGATTTAGGCATCTAAATCCTTTTGTGCTGGGATGAGTTTGCTTTTCTTTAATTATTTTGTTCCCTGTGTGTTTGGGAGGAGTAAAATCCCATTTTCACAAATGATTTCTAATAGAAAATTGCATATGTAGTACAGTCCCAGGGTGGCTCATAATCCTACTTAGATACTGTTGTTAAATTGAATATTAATTTGACATTCACACGTACCTAGTATGCAGAACTCGATGCAAAGAGTACTTGCAAATCACGAGGAATGCTTTTTTAATTATAATGTCCTTTAAAACTTTTCCTCACTTTGTAATTTGGAATTTGGCAGTGTATTCAAATAGTTATTTATATTTTTTAATCTTTTCAAATTAATTTTATATTAATTTATAAATGGATAAAATAATCATTTAAAATTTTGGCCAAATGTGTATATAACTTTAACATCTTTTTTGCTTTATTGACCACACTGTTGTTGGAAACTGGGAATTCTAACTTTCAGCAGCAAAGTATTAATTCTAACCACTTGAATATGCTATTTTACATGAAAAAAATCTATAGTTTTATTTCTTGAACTGTATGCAGAAACCACATCTAGTTTGTGCAATAATAAATCATTTAAATAGCATGGTCAAACTCTTTAGCTGATTTTTTTTCTAATGACTATATCTGAGATAGTTTCATATATCTAGTTGGTGAACTTTTTATTAGTTTCAATCCCCACTAGTTCCAGACCTATTTTGCTTTATTTCTCCTCTCAGTTATGCTAGCATACACAGAGTCAATAGAGTTATCGTGCTCTAAAAACGTCAGATAATAATGCGGAGAAAGTGAATAAGGAAATGTTATTTACCCCTTTTACATAACACAAGAACCAGGAGTTCTTTGATGAACTTAATAGACAGCAGGTTTAAAACAAAAGGAAGTACTTTTTCACACAACACAATCAACTTGTGGAACTCATTGCCAGCGGATGTTGAGAGCTAAAAGTATAACTAGATTTAAAAAAAGAATTAGATAAGTTCATGAGGAGAGATCTATCCCATGCTTTGGGTGTCCCTAAACCTCTGACTGCCAGATGCTGGGACTGGATGATGGGATGGTTGATCTCATAATTACCGTGTTCTGCTCATAATTGCTTTGTTCTCTTCATTCTGTTCATTCCCCTGTCAACTGGCATTGGCTGCTGTTGAAAGACAGAATACTGGACTACATGGCTATTGGTCTGACCCAATATGGCCATTCTTGTGTTCATATATTAGGGGCCTAATTCTTAACTAGGGCAGTTTACTGTAGTATTCCATTAGTAATCTGTATTTTAAAAAATGCCTTGAGATGTGAAAACTCATGCTGGAGACAAAAAATACTGAATTCATATCACAAGGCAGAGACAGGAACATTAACTTAGGCTGTAGCACTAACCTGTGGTTTTGCCACAAGCCTTACATGTGGGGCAGTGTAGTTACGCTGCCCCAGGAGCAGACCTGAAAGCAAATTGTGATTTGGGAGAAACAGAAAAGAAAGCAATATGATTTAGGATTTTAAATGTCAATTTCTTTGAAGCTGTTTTTCATAAATGAAGGGGATTCTCTTGGAATATTTTATTCCAAGATTAATACAGATGCCAGAAGTATAAAATACATCCATATAGTGTCTACCTAAAAAATCCCTGATATTTTCCATGGGTTTTTTTAACCATACTACATCTCATGTACGCTAGTGTGTTTTCTCCTCTCTTAATTTCTATACTACAGATCTTTTTAATCTATCAAAACTTCATGCTGTGCGAAACACAAGGAAATACTTTGCCATTAGAAATAGCTATGCAAGCAGAAGGCAAATGCTATGGTTTATTGTTCTTTTATTATTTAAATATCTGTACTTTCATTTGTTTGTGAATAGACTTAATTTACTAATTTTGAGTTTGACTCCATTCATCTTGATGAAGTCAGAGGGAGTTTTGTCACTGACTTCCCTGGGAGCAGTACTGGAGCCCAATATACAAATAAAAGAAAACATGAATTTTTCACCTGATAAGGTAGTGTCAAAGAGCTTTAAATTAAATAGGATTAATTTATAACGGTAATGACCTGTACAAGAATTTATTACACTAACTTGCACTTCAGCCTTCTTTTCTCTCTAGTCGTTGAGTGGTTCAGAGTGGTTTTTAACACTCAAAGCTTGAGTTTTATATGCATGTATTTAGACTTTCAGTACAGGTTTGAATACCAACTTCTTTGTACACATTAAACTTAAAATCCCTATTGTATTTATCCTCTGTTTATTTCCTTGCATAATGTTACCAAATGGTTGTAATTATTGAAAAATGGATAAATGATCCTGTTGAGATCATAGTTAATTAAACATAGGCAGTGATGTCTTATTATTTTAAGTCCAGCCACTGACAGATTTAGAACACTACTTGACCCTTGTACTGATGGAGAAAGGAGGAAGTGGGAGTGAACATTTTCTTTGCTGGGCAATCTCATATTGGGTAGGAGAAAAGTACGCATTCCTGCCAAAGTACTTGGATCAAACTAAAGGAACACAGATGGCTGTAACTGATAAAGGTGTTTGTTATTGCTTTTTTTTCTGCTCAGCACTGTGTGCGCGTATGTGTCTGAGAGGGACACTGTGTGTGTGTGTGTGTGTGTTTAGCTGTAGTATTTTTTGGATAATAGAGTAGACATTGTGTCTCTCCAGTGACGTTGTGTGCCTGTGGTCAATAGAAGGGGTTCAGACGGCCAAGCACTAAGGGTCAAACCCTGAGCTGTGGAACAGAGCTCACTTATTATATCGATCCTATATAAGAAATACATGGAATCCTCACCAATATCTGTTCTTGTGCCTCGTGACCGCTTCATAGCTGTCAATATAAGTACTAGGGCAAAGCAATGGAAGTGACATGCTCTCCCTTCCATGTGAAATTTTGTTTTGGATGGCCTGTGAAATGTATGTCTTAGCCTGCTCCTCATCATACACTGTCTATAATCACAAAACTTCTCTCCAGGTAAGGTGTGGAGATCTTTGGATCTTTGGTGCATGGGTTGAGCTGCGAGTAGGAATCCCCCTGTACTATGTTGGTTTGTAGCTTCAGTGGACTTGAGGGGAGCCCAATAATGGTTCCTTCTTACATTGGTGGAATGAGGGGAAATTCTTTGAACAAGTGAAAAGAGTGCAGAATACATGATTTAGTTCTTAACTTTACATTGGAAAGGTATCATTTTTAATAAGTATAAAATTCAACAATACAATATACATGCAGAATAAGTCTAGGGTAATAGACATGGACTTTGTGTCTGGTATAACTATAAATCTTGCCAAAATTAATTTTTTTTCAACCTATAATGAAATATACTGTTATAAATCTTTATGGATAAAAAGTTTCAGTTGCTCAGGAGAGATACCATGCATTATATTCTGTTGTCAGCATACAGCAAAAAAGTAATTTTTCCAGCATTTCCTTTTTTTAAAAAGGTTTAATGACTATTATACTTCAACAATAAATCCTGAAAAGGTAATGCCCTGTCTTTCAGTGCAGCCAAAAGAGGCTGGTCTTGCTGAGAGTCAGTTATAGTCCCAGAGTTACAAGTGTTTTTCCCAGGGGGAGTTATTACTATCATAAATCAATTTTAACAGTATGCATTATTCATAATAACTCTCTCCTCTCCCTTTTTGATTCCTCTCATTTAATGTGTAAAGACCATTATGGTTTAATCATCTGATAGTTCTTTACTTTCTAGGTTATCCCAGAGAAAATTTTACACCATTTATTAGTAATTCACAAATTGAGTGTTTATGAAAGATTGAAATGATCCTCCATATATAACATGAAAACAAAAATTTTGAATTGTACTTTTGACTAAGCTAACTTGTTAAAGCTGAATTAAAGAAATAAAAATAAATATTTTCTTTTATCACTTGGCTCTATGTGTACATGGAAAGCAACTGTTATTTTGAACCTTTATTATTTATTATTATTCATTATTATTACAGAGGTAGTTGCTGAAATGAGATAATCTGTGTTCAAACATACAAGAAGTCATGGGCTACAGACCTGGGATGTGATCCTCATGGGTGGACCCTTATGATTGTGCACAGCCCATTGACTCATGGAGGCAAGGGTTTGCCCACCTGGATCCAGTTTCAGGGTTGGGGTATTTGTCTCTTTCCAGAAGTCTTTGCTGTCACCAGACCTGCAACCATATATGTGTATGAGTAATATCATTCACCAGCTATCGTGTTTGTAGGCTTGGCTCCAAAGTGCTTGAGAAACTGATAGAAATATATTTTGTTAGTTCCATTTATTTTTAATATATAAATACTGTCTTCAGACTGCACTTCTATGTAGCCACTCAGTTTATCTTCTGCTTCCTTTTAATTGTCTATTTTCTATTTTTATATTACCTGTTTTCAATTTAGAAATAATCTCTGTAAAATCATTATACGTCTTGATTTACACTGCTATACATCTTAAATGATTATTAGTTTGCTAGGATTGAAATACTAAATTTCCTTCTTGTGTCAAAATGGTGTTTTCTATCAAACATCCATTCAGATAAAACTCCCCCCAAGACTCTTTTTAAATGTTCAGTCATCCAAGGTTTTGAGCTCTCTGGCTCTGATCTGGAATAGCACTGAGGCATGCGTTTAACCTGGTAGGGTTGAGCCCTGAGAGTTCTCCATAAGACTCTTTACCAGCAGCCATTTGAGTTCATCTACCGGATGAGCAGGGCAATCTTGATATCAGACGATGGAGCTCCCAGGTAGATCATTAAAAGTGTTCTGCTAGGGTCAGCCACTGGCCCTAATTGTTATAGGAGGTGGTGAGACTTCTCACATAGTTGCCCTGGGGAAGGGGAGGCATTGTGGGCCTAGGTCCACGCTGTGGAGTGATGAGAGCTGGGAGGGGAGCGCAGCATGCAGTTTGCCTGGGACCCTCTTCAGAGAGGACTTGCCCCATCCCATAGGAAGTTATGTGCTCCTGCCTAATAAAGTTGACCTCAAAATGCAGTTATCTGCTGGGTCATATGTGAGATACAGGGTGTGGTCAGGGAATGAGCATGACATAGATAAAAAATGAATTACAGGAATCTAAAGTTTAAAAAAAAATAGATATGGTATCTCTCTAGCAACCTTTGAGCTCTCTCAGCAAAAGACTTGGCAGTGAAATTCACACCTATTTAGAGGACCCCTATGAGGACTGAAGTACTGCTTATGGTCCACTTGGACCTTTAACGTGACTTAGAAATGGTATATAAGTGATGATGAGTAGGGTCGTCTGGAGGCCTTTTTACAACATGCATGGGAAGTCAAGAAACTCAGGCTCTATTGGACCAAGGGGAGAGTTCCAAAGTGGAATTTCACTGAGAAGATACTGCCCAGTCCTCCTAACATAAAGCTAGAGACTGTTAATTTCAGTGTTCCAATTGATCTCATCTCATCCCTCAGATAAGAAAGAGCAGAAGCAAAGGGAAAAAAAGCAGAAAGAGCCCATTGGTATATTTTGTTCTGCTCCACCCACCCCAACTGACTCACAGAAAATATTCAGGAAAATATAGCCAGATAATCTGTTAACTTTTTTGTGGTTTGTCCTCCACATTGAGGAGGCTTCTTTAAGAAAAATAACTAGGGTAGTCACCAGCTAAATCCATTACAGTCTTGGGAGCTGCAGTGCCTGAGAATGACGATAGAACTGCAAGGAGCCAAGATCCAGTGCAGAGACATAGGATCTCCATGTAGATAGTACTGGATTTAGTGTAGCTATTTTGAGAGGGATTCATAGGTTTTGAATCTTGAGGTATTCATAGGTTTTGTGTGCTGAGCTACCTGGAGGTAATCTTGAGGAAATCCTGCAAGGAGAACCTGAAGGAATCCTCCACCTCCCTTTCTCTCTCTCTCTCTCTCTTTTTTTTTAATTGTATGATTGTCAGAGGATACAGTCAGACTTTGGGTTTTTGATCTTCACACAGCTGGTGCTTGAGCTGCTAGGGGCAATTCCTTTCCTGTTCTTAGGGCCATTTCACAGCATTTATTTCACCCTTACGTTGCTACTACTTTCTTGTTCCTTTTCTGGGCAGTATGGTTATACTGAGATAAAGGGAAAAGAACAAGAAGTCCTGAACTGCTATCACGGCACATAATCGGTGGGGTTTCATTTGTATGAATTCTTCTTTCCCAGTGTTCAAATTTATTTTATTTATTTATTTATTTATTTATTTATTTTTTTTTATTTTTTTATTTATTTATTATGCAGCAACTATAAATATGAACTTGTTGGCCTGCTGTGGAGCCATGACTGGCTCTACCTTATTAGGCCCAGAAGGCCATAGAACCATTGGCTATGTCTACACTTGCTAAAATTAGTTCGAATTAGTTAGTTCGAACTAACTAATTCGAACTAATTTTAGTTAATTCAAATTAGCTTAATTCGAGCTAGGAAAACTTAGTTTGAACTAAGCAAGTGCCATTCATTAGCGATCCCCATTCATTTCAATGGCTGGTTAGTTGGAACTAAGAAATTAGTTTTGAATAACATGGCCACATTGGTTAATTCAAACTAGTTAGTTCGAATTAACCCTTTAGTTCGAATACCCTATTCAAACTTATTAATTCGAATTAAGGAAGCCAGTGTAGACATAGCCATTGTGTCCAACAGGCACACCAGGGAATGGAAGGGCATTTTATATTCATTCTTCATCTGGGCACATTCCAGGTCTTTTTAGCATTAAGTAATGATTTTAAAATACGGCCATCTAGCACTATCTAAAAGTGATAATTTTATAAGCAGCAATATCCTTCAATCCAAATTTGGGAAAGAATGACTGGGAATTGTGTCTTTCATTCTCCATTTAGAAAAGCAAAAATCTTTGAACAGGCAGCTTCATTAAAACACATTAAGAAAAATTTCTGTTTTGTAGATGCTGGCGGTAATATTTTCCCACTGATCATAGCTGGAAAGCCACAGGATACTCTAACTAATGAGCATGAGAGAGAGAAACAGCCTTCAGACTTCATGCTAGGGCAAAGAGATTTTATGTTGATATTTTCAGTTTCCTACCATCTACTAAGTTGTGAGATTGTAGAAGGTTGTTTTTTTTTAATCAAGTAAAAATTAAAGCATCTGAAAAATAGTGGTAAAGCCTTAATAATGGAAGGCTTTCAAAATGGATACAACACAAATTTTACTGGCAAGAACATCTTTGTAGTTTAGTATGTTTTGGACACTCTCTTTCTAAACACACCACAACTATTATGCATATAATATATATCTGTATATTTTAAAGATAGCCTTCAGATATCATATTTGAAATATTTGATCTTTTGTTTCTACCAGTCACAGAAGAGACAGAACAAGCCCTACTATAAGAACTAGAGACATCAAATGATAATGATTTACCTTTGAGGTGGTCCATATGAAAACACTTTATTCTACATAACTGTAACATTATAATTATTTATTGTGGTTGCTACTACACACTTGGAAAAATAAAGTAAAACTATGGTCCCTCAGTCAAAATGGAGAACAGATTTTTGTGGAAAGAACTGGTATTATTAAGGCCTTGATCCTGCAGAGATTTATGCATTAGTAACTTTACACACAGGAGTTGTCCTGTTCCAGAGAGGTAGCTGTGTTAGTCTCGTTCAGAAAAACAAACAAGGAATCCTGTGGCACTTTTTATTTATTGCATGAACTTTCATGGGTGGAATCCCACTTTATCAGATGCTTGAAATGGAAAACTTATAGTATGGAAGAGAAAAATAACTGCAATGAAGGGTAAGTCACAAGATCAGTTCAGGTTATTTCAGCAAATCAAACAAGTTGTTTTGATTCAATCAGTGAGGAACAACAGATAAGAAGGTGGGGAGGCTGAAAGAGGGGAAAGTCACCTATTGTAATGAGAAAACCAGGGGTAGTCCTGTTGAGTATTTAAAGTTGCTCAGTTGGTTTTGTCTTTGCAGGATTGGTTCCTAAATTTTAAAAAGGAATTTTTGCAAACAGTGGACTTGATTTTCCTTTCACTCATGCTGGGTTTATTGTAGTGTAATTATACTGCTTTTCTTTGTAGTTGCTCTTGATTTGCATTGGTGTAAAGCTGAATTTAGTTAAAATATAAAGGCTTTGGTTTTAATTAGATTAAAATATGTATAGTTATACTGAAGGTGACACAGTTAAACATATCTTTAACAAAATCTCTCCTTTCCCAAGGGAATCCAAACTCTAGACAGTCTGTAGCCTACAATTTGACACTTTACGTGGATGGAACTCAGTAGTACTGAGTATAAAACAATGTTGTTAACTGAGTACCACTATGGAAAGGACTAATGATAAATTAAATTCAAGGACTATGTGGACTAGAACTACTTAATGGGAAATTCCAAAGGGGTAGCCGTGTTAGTCTATTGTAGAAACTATTGTAGAAAGACAACAGAGTCCTGTGGCACTTTTAAAGACTAACAGATTTATTAATCGCATGAGCTTTC
>ML685791.1:15039688-15094472 GCA_007922175.1 Pelusios castaneus
GACGAAGTGGGATTTTCTCCCACGAAAGCTCATGCGATTAATAAATCTGTTAGTCTTTAAAGTGCCACAGGACTCTGTTGTCTTTCTACAATACTTAATGGGAAGCCATTATAGAAAACATGTTCACAAAATCAATTAAACTCTAGAACTATGTTAGTAAATATATGTGGTGTTCATTGTACACATACTTTGAAATTGCATATTATTAATATTCAGCACATCTGTGGAGCCGTAGTTTTAAAAAGACAAATGATCTACTTATTTTTTTAGCTAATGTAAGTCAACATTTCTTTTACACAGGTGTTTTCCTCAGCTAGAGCTTAAGTAGAAGTGCATTAATAGGCCAGCACTAAAAATGTATTATAAGATATGGATGCTTCATTCATTCTGCTTCTCTATATCCACTTGTGCTTGTGGGAGGAGAAGAAGAGGAAGGAGCAGGAGTAAGGAAATAGAAAGATAAGAACTTCTTCCTCTGTTGGTATTTTTATAAACATGTTTATTAGCTGTTTTAATTGTAGGAATAGTTTTTAATTAAAACAATTATTTGGGAAAAACAGAGTAATTTTTTTGATCTATAAAATCTAATCAATGTAGTAGTTTTTGAAAAGGCTAAAAAACCAAATAAGCTCCCTTTATTCCCATGAGTAATCCCATTGAGACCAATTGTGATTACTTGTAAAATAAAATGGATTTAATATGATGAGAAGTTCCAAAGGGGTAGCCGTGTCAGTCTAGTTCAGCAAAACAAACGAGTTTAGTGGCATTTAAAGACTAACACATTTATTTATCACATGAGCGTTCATGGGAGAAAATCCCACTTCATCAGACACTTGAAGATGGAGAACTACAGATGAATGGGATGAAAATAAATGCAGGGAAGTATAAATCATAGAATCAGGTCAGACTGTTACAGCAAATCAGTGAAGTTGTTTAGATTCAAACAGTGGAGAACAGCATATTAGAGGCAGGTGAGGGGAAAAGGAAAGCAAAATTACTTGTTGTAATCAGAAAAGAAACCATAGTCCCCATTTAACCCTAAATTGAAGGTGTCAAATCAGCAAATGAATTCCAATTTTGCAGTTTCTCTTTGAAGCTTTGATTTGTAATCCATGTGCCTAAGAACAGCTATGAAGTGATTAATGAAGTGATCAGGAAGATTGAAGTGTTTCCCTATTGGTTTTTGAATGTTGTTATTTCTGATGTCAGATTTGTGTCCATTTATTCTTTTTGTGCAGAGACTGTCCTGTTTGTCCCATGTAAAAGGTATGGAGGGTGGGGGAGGGGGTATTTCTGGCATGATGGCATAAATCACATGGGTGGACGAGCAGGTGAATGAGCCCCTGATGGAGTAGCTGGATTGATTAGGTCCTATGATGTTGTCTTTTGTGCCAGTTACGTGGGCAAAGTTGGCAACAGGATTTGTTCAGGCATAGATACTTGTTTTACCTTCCCATGTAGGAGGGTAGTACATTCACAATTAGTGCTTTTAGAATTTGGATGGCATAGGTATCATACCAGCATAGACTGTGAATGTTCCCCATCTATTCAGATCCAAATAGAGGTATTTTTACTCAGGTTGGTACAGAAGTTAAGACAGTGGTGAGCACATCACACCTTTTGATCTTTCAAAGATGTTAACAGTGAGAACATTCTTTAATTTCTTATTTGGTTGATTTGGTATCCAAATTCATATTCAAATCATAGAGTGCATGGAATAGGCTACATAATTAATTCTTCAGTATTAGAACATTTTAAACAGCTTTTAAAACACAAAGTTCTTTTAAAAGAAAAACACAAAGTTCTTCTTTTAAAAGAAGTTCTAATTAGTGTGTGTGTGTGTGTGCGTGCTATCAGTTCAGTTGCTTTCCAGGTATTGGAAGATCTGATTCTATTTCAGAATTCCTAGATATATTTTAACATAATTGTGATAGGTCCCTTAGCTGTTTGCATTTCATTTCATAAAACTAATAGTCTCAGATTTGGAATGAAGGATTTCTGAATTAAAAAGAAAATACTGTGTTCTGTTTCCTTTGTGACTCCCAAAGACATTGATTAATTGAGACAGTCAGTATGGCTTTCTTTTTAGAAGAAAAAGGTTAATGACTAACTAAGTTCTTTTTTCTGTCTCTCCCACTGAGCATATAAAAAGTTTATAAAGGAATGTAAAGGAATGAGACATTTGGAGTTGTTGTGCACAGTGGAAACAGCTAAATATTTCATAATTTACTATATTCAATTAAAATAATTAATTTCCATGTCATGGGTGTCAGAATCTGAATATAATAATCTATTTGCTTTGTCATTTGTTTTAACAGAGAGAAAAAAGCTGCCATTCTCCTTGGGGTACAGATAAAGGAACAGTTATGTACAACAATGTACAAACAGTTGCTATTACATTATATTTGTGGCAAACATTAGAACTGAAGATCAGCATTCCAGCAAAGTGTTATTACCTCTTGCAAAAATGTGTTTTCACTGGCTTCATGTTTCTAAAAACTTGGAAAGCAATGAGGCAGAAGGCATACACAAAATGAACATGGAAATAGATTTATTCAGTTCTCTTTGGATATAGGAAATTTGTACTACAAATGCATTTTCAACTCCCATGGAACCCCCCAGCACATACCTTAGGCTATGTCTACACTCACAAAGTTAGGTTGACTTTCTTAAGTCAACCTTATTAAGTTGACTTAGCGAGTCTCCACAAGACTCTTAAATCAACTTAAGGGTGCTCCTATTAAGTCAACTTAGAGAGTCTACACCAGAAACCAGGGCTGAGTTAGGGGGCTGGCCCGGGGCTTCGGGTGGCGGCAGGGGCTACGCGCTTAAGCGCCGCAGCCCCTGCTGACACCCGAACCCCTGAAGCTGGAGCCTGGTGGGTGCCAGGGCTCCGCCGGCCACCGACAGTCAAACCCCTCCACCCACTGGGCTCCAGGGAGCTCAGGTGGCCAGCGGCTGGAGCCCTGCTGCAGCCACGGTGGGGCTCTCAAGTCCCCCGCCGGGCCCGGCTGTGGGGCTCAGTGGCCCTGGTGGGGGTCTCAAGCCCCCGCTGGGGCCAGCTGAGGGGCTCGGGGTCTTAAGCCCCCTGGTGGGGCTCAGCTGCCCGGCGGCTGGAGCCCCACCAGGGGAGCTGGAACCCCTGCTGCCCAGGCTCAGCTGCGCAGCCGGGCTTGGCTGAGTCCAGTCCATCCAGTCCATCTGAGCACCCACCATGCACTGCTCCTTCTAGGAAAAATTGAAAGGAGCGTGTGAACGCTCCTTTCGCTAGAAGGAGTGCAGTGTGGACGCAGTAAAGCGTTATAATTATAATGCTTGCTTGTCCTGCAATAAAAGTTATTGCGGGACAAGTCTGTAGTGTGTACATGGCCTGAGAGCTGCTGCGCCCGAAAAGACGTAGGATCATGTTGTGCCTTAAGGCACAGCCTTGCATTGGAATTTTGCACAAGATCCCAGTGCAGGAGGTCCTGCACCAGGAACAGGCCCCGTGGCTCACGAAGAGACAGAATGGCTGCAGTTGGAGTGTGGTTATTAAATCACTATTTCCAAGGTTGTTTATCTGCTCCTCCCTGTGCTTGGCCAGCTCCCACTGAGGAGAAGTGATGAGGCTAGGGCCCTGACCATTCCCTGTCTCTGCACATCCCCTTTGGAGAGGTTTGTGATAACAATTGTGCTAATTTTTTCCAGCCATTGTGCTCCCTGAGTGCAGTTTGACTGCCATGTGGAAGTTTAATGGTTGGGGGAAGCTCCTTGTGGACTTGCTAAGGGGCTTGTCACAACCTTGCCACTGTTCTTTGTTTTTTGTTTTTGTTTGTTTTTAATTATTATATTTCATTTCCTCAGGGTCTGAGATTAAGAGAAATGTATGTGCACCGATGCACATGGAAATCCCTGTATGTAGATCTAACTGGTGATCTGGTCAAAAGTGACTGCTACTGAACATGCAATTTCACTATTATTTGCATGTGTCCAATTTCTCTAAGCTTCTGAGAATCAGGCCATTGTCCTGATCATGCCAGAAGAAAGACAAGGTGTAATGAATGGAGTTTAATGAGGCTGCAGCTTTATTCACTTAATTGGGAATTCACTGGGAATGCCCAGCAATTAATCGTAGATAGCATTTATTTTTTTTATTTCCATCTATTGGCAGGGGCTACAGTCAGCTCTCCCCCATCCCAGCCTAGTCCCAACCCACTGCTGAGAACCTACCATCTTTCTCTTGTAAAAGGGTTAAGAGGATCTGGACCAGAGGGCTATAGAGTTGGTTCCCCACTATACCAGCCATTAGGAACCTCAGCCCCTCTCCTTCAGCTTTCTTAGGGGATACCTTCTCTTAAGTCTGCTTCCAACTTCTATTGGCAATGCACCGTATCCCCTCTAAAACGAGTTCATGCACTGGATATCTGCCACACCTGCTACCTTCTAAGTTGTGACAACTTGGCTTAACCTCTTTAACTACCCTACCAGGTCCCTGACCTTCTGTGAGGAAGACAAAAAAGCCCTCCCTGCTTTAGCCAAATTGGGAGCAAGGGAAAATTCCTTCCCAGCACCAGAAGAATAAATTGTGAATAGTGCAGGGCCCACAGCAGATCATAACTTGTGAGTGGGCTACCCTGTGACTGCTGAGAGAGGCCTTCTCTGGAGTTTTATTAATATTCTCCTCTTTCTCTTGGGTATCTGGGGAGACAGTGTGCCTTCCAGTCCAGTGTCTTCTAGTTCCTCGCTTAGCTCCTCATAACCCCATGCATAGGGGGTCTCAAAGGAGCAGTGACCCCTTTTTCTTGTTGCAAGCTTGACAAATACCAGCTGCATTCACTGTGGTGAGTATGTTTCACGTGAGCCCCCAGTAAATCTCTTAATACCTTTGAAAACTGTTGTTAGAAGAATTTTCAATATCAAATCCTTTCTCTAATTGCAGGCTGATAGTTTTTTTTTTGTATGACTCCGCTGGCTTTTAAAATCCTCCAACACAGCAGATTGATGACCAGATTCTCTCTTTTAGATTTGATTTTTCTTTGAGGGACAGTACATTCTGATCTCTAATGTAAATCCTTCTCCCACAGTGGCAATTATGTTTTCTGGAAGTGATGTCATTAACATGTTTTTAAGACATTAGTAGGATTTTATTAAGAATAAATTTTTCAAAAGTGCCCAAGCCCCAGTTTAAAAAAAAAAAGACTATTAAGGGACTTAGAGCCAGATTTTAAAATATTTAATTAATATTTAGATTAAATATCTTAAATCAATTAGATATATTTAATATTTAGGTGCCCATCTCCCATGCACAGTTTGGTGCTTATTGAAAGTCAAGTGAAAGTCAACTGGACTTACATGCCTGTCACTTTTGAAAACATGATTTAAACTCCCAAACCATTTTGCTACTTTTGAAAATATTACCTGTGACCAGGGCCTCCTGGGATACCCTCCTGGATGTGCCAAAATCAGGACAAGCTGCGAAACTGGGAGCCAAACTCCCCCAACACTGAGGGTGGTACTTAAACCAGTCTGCCTATCAGTCACAACCAGGCTTCTGGTTCCCCACATCGGGTACCAAGAAGTCTGTCCAAAATAGAAACAGCTCCCTTATGCACTTCAGCTCCTCTGGCTCCCACCTAGCCACACGGTCCCCTTAAAGATATAGGTTCTCCTGACCCCAAAGGGCCAGCCACACCACACAGAACAATATAGTTTTGGATCTTACGCAAAATACCACACTGATAGCCAATCCTTTAGTAACTGCAACTTATGGTTTAATATAAAAAGAAAAGGCGCAAAATATGAGAGATGTTAAAGGGTCAAAATGAATCACATATATACAAATGATTTAGAGTCCATGTAAAGCAGTTTGAAGCTTGTTTCTCTGGTAAACACCCAGCACCCTGGTGGGCCTCAATCGTTTGTCCAGTCATAGATGAATAGTTCCAGAGATGGGTGTTGGCTGTAGACCAGGGACTTGAGACAAGATGGAGTTGGGGCTGCTGCCTTTTATCACCTCTGGCTTTCCCAATGGAGCTTTTGCAAATCAAAATGGAGTTGAGTCACATGGTCAAGTCCTAGAGGCTCAACAGCTTTCTCCTTGGGCCCATTGTACCTGGGAGCTTCCTTAATGGGCCATTAAGGAGACAATGGCTGTAGACACCCCATCTGGGGAGTCTCCCAGAATCACACAGGTTGAAATATAGATACAACAAACATATTCCTAACTTCTAATACAGATACAATTC
This sequence comes from Pelusios castaneus, assembly GCA_007922175.1. NCBI lineage: Eukaryota > Metazoa > Chordata > Testudines > Pelomedusidae > Pelusios > Pelusios castaneus. The sequence goes on from ML685791.1 coordinate 15,045,913, forward strand.
CTACATATAATCATTCCCAGAAAATTACAACCTTTCTATTGATACCAAACACAGCATAGTTCCTATGGATTATTGCAATTAGGAAATATTAATAAGAAATAGTATCATAAATGGTCCCCTAAATCCTGACAGCGTGACACTACCTTCAAAGCCTTTTGACTTTAAATAGGAGTGGAAAGCACAGAGTACCTTGAAGATTTTGATCCTTAGTCTGGTTTTGGATTTTGTTGTTGCTGAAAGATGGGGTGCAACAGACCATACTGACTTTGTTCTGGGGATGAGGGCTGGTCCAGCTGAAGTTTGTCTGATTTAAAAGACTGTGCATATGTTCTAAGGGATTTTGCCCTTCTGGCTGATGCTAAGTTTTTGTCCGTTTTTACTCATTTTTCATATAATCCCTCTGCTGTTCTTATCTTATGTTTTCAGAAACAGAGCCTTGTGATAGTCAGAGGGTCAATATTTTATTTTTTGAGTACTAATTTTACTTTGGTAAATAAATATTTTTAACAGGATCTTGAAAAAGAAACAGGAAGCAGTTAACTTTTTGTTGTGGATTGTATTTCTTTTGTAACAAATCTCAAAATGCTATGTAAGGGAGGTTTGACTGTGTTTTGCCATAGTTCTGCCAAAATATAACAAAATGTTATCTAAGGAATTCTTTAATAATAGTCTTCATTTTAAATTCAGACTAGCATTAAGACTGACTTGGTAAATAACATTTTCCAAAATGAAGATAATTAAAAACCAGATCTTGCAAGCTGTTGAGAGTTTCCTGTCAGGTGCTGATATTTTATGCTTCTTCCATTGGTTTCAATGGCCATGAAAAGTGTTTGGCACCTTGTAGAAGGCATGCAGCAACTTGCAGGATCAGCCCCGTTTCATGATTATTAACAAGGGGAAGGTTATGGGGTGTGTTCCCTTCCTGCAGAGTACAGAGCTTTCATTCTACGTGACTCCAGGCGTTGTCATACACAGAGCATAGCACTGATGTATAGATAAACTAGGGAAAGGTCAAGAAATGGTATGTAGATTTTCCCTTGAGAAATGGGTTGTAGAGCATGTTAAATGCCATCCGGTCATTGAGTTGAAGTAGTCCCATGTACTGTAGAACCATTCTGTATCCTGTAATGGAGTCTTTTTCCTCTTGCTCCAGTATATTTACTCTTCCTGGCCCAGCTTCTCGTATTGAATGCTAGCTATTTGTCCCAAACAAACTAATTTGAAGATAATTTTTGGTGTGTGAACTCAGAATGAACCAAAAGAAATATTAAGTAACAGACCATTATTTTTTTTTAAAAAATATATTATTTTATTTTATTTTAAATGTATTCTGTTTTAATCTCCATAATTGAGTGCATCTTTTGTTCTTTTTCTAAACTCAATTGTGGTATTTTTGAGTATGTAATAGTTCGCATTTACAGTTTCTCATTTAGCACTTTTTTTTTTGCTGTTTTACTGCAGAGAGCAGTATTTGATTTATTCCTGTAATTTAGTGCTATCTCATCAAGACGTTTAAAAAAAGAAATCTTAACAATAGTAGTATTGAATCTCCTTTATCTTCATTTTTTTTCCAATGAAGTGATGGATATTCCAAATTCTCTATGGTAATAGAGAAGTAATTCAGAACCAAATATCTTGCCAGATCTTTGCATTTTCATTACAATTATTGCTAAGTAGAAAGAGTACTTTATCAAACCTAGGCTTTGTAGTACTAGAACATAGATGTTTAAAGCTGATGCAAATTAGCATTTTCGTTTCATTGTGCTTACCACTGAAGTGGTACAATCTTTGAAGAACCAAAGTTGTTGGGTTTTTTTTTTTTTTTTAAAGAAAGATTTCACTGGTATCTCTTTGTTGAAACCATAGAGAAACTTGGTAAGCAAACAGTGTGATGCATCCCTGTGGTTTTTCACAGACAGAACAGAGAGATCTCCTTTACTCTGCCTATTTTGTTACTTGTGGATTATGTGCATTAGCTGTTATCCCATTATGTGGTACATTTATAGCTGTTCTGTTTTAGTTTTGAAGTAATCAGGTTGGAACTGCATGTAGTCCTGCTAACATAAAAAACACAGACAAAAAGAAAATGAATGTCTTTGGCTACTATGAGGATAAGTAATTAATCAAAGATTTCTATTTAAATTAATTCAGACTTCTTTTTATCGAGTTGCTACTGCTGGCCATAGTGGGTTTTTTGTTTGTTTTTTGTTTTTTTTCTTATTTTGCACCTCACATCTAAGCCATAAATGAGCAACTCAGAAATGATTTTTGTAGAAGATTATGCCTGATTTTTATTGCAATTCAAAGAACTGTTTTTCAAAAAGCTATATGTTATTATGGGAATGAGGGCAATAAAACCAATTATGTTCAAATCTCACAGGAGACCCCTGTTCAGTACTGTAATCTCCTGTTATGACTAACACATTTCTTAAAATGTACCCAAATGAACAAGCTAAATTGTTTAATGGATCAAATGTCGATCACTTTTAGACATTCACCCATGTGTTCTCAGTGACAATACAACTGTTAAGGGTTTGAAGTGGTCAAGTTGGTAAATAGTACAATAAAGGACTCTTCTTACAATAATGTTGTATTTTGTACTTTATATTCTTTCTGTTATCTGACATGAATTCATAACTGAGCTCACATAAGAGACTGCAGCTGAATTTAGCAGAGTCTCAATATAAAAATGCTGAGGCTTGGAAATGTTTCTCTTAGACACTTTAAAAAGAGATTTCCCACATCCTTCTGCAGACTTTAAATCTTTCAGTGGCCTCTTTTAACAATGTATTTTTTTTTTTTTAGATCAAATCAGCTCTTGTTGAATACCTCATAAAAGAATGCAAAACTCTATCATAGTTGAAAGTAATCAGCTAAAACATTAAGGTTCTTCAGTGGGTATTGAATTTAACATCGTAAAATAATCTAATAAAATATCATTAAGGGTTATTGACCTCAATGAGACTGCTTGCATGAGTTAGGCTGAAAAAGGTTGAAATTTAAGAAATTAAGTAGCACATAAGTATCAATATAGTAGTTAATGCTTAATAAATATTTTTCTAATAACCAGTTGTTACTTATAAAATACATACGATTAAATACACAGAAGTTATATGTGGAAGGCTATCTATTCATTATTATTTAAAATCTAGTTAATTATGAAAATGCTATAATAATAATTAGCTATAAAGCAAACGTATTTTTACAATAATTATATTTTTAGTTACCATAGTAAAATCATACAATGTAGATAAATCATACATTACACCATTTTGTAAACAATTACCGTATGAATCCTTAGTCCCAATCCAGTCAAAGCCAGTGGGACTCTGTATAAGTATGGAGTTCTGTTTGCGTGGATCTTTGCAGGATCTGGGCTTCTACCAGGGCACACTTAAGTTATGCAAAAACAGGGCATATCGATTTGTCTGGAGTCAGTTTCCTTTAATGCACAGACTGCTAAATTTTGATCAAAGTCTAGTAAAGGGAGTACTACTACGGCATGCATTATGGTATGCATATTGTGAGGGGGAGGAAAAAGGGTGAAATAGTTGTATGCTGCTATGAATTCTGCTTTGATCAAAACAGGGCAGTCAGATATAGTGAGGAATGTCTGTGTGTCAAAGAATATTATGAAAAATGTTGAGTAAAGAAAAAAAAATTTACATTGAACAGGTGGAAGAGAAATTTGCACATTTCAAAATGTCCAAATACTGCTAACTGGCAAAAGCCTCCAGTGCCATGCATAAATTATTGCTACCTGGAATGCATTAGGGAAACTATACAACACAGGTATAAACTCACCATAATACTAGACTACAGGAGATTTGTTTTTATATACCACGATTACTGGAGCTTCATTGGTGTAATTCAGACTGTGTTGTCTTCACGGTTTTATTTGTGTGTTCCTTGTGACAAACATGACAAACAATCCATTTACAAACTGAATACACTTTACTACTGGTGATAGGGTGGTAGGAAGATTTCCAGGACATGATACTGCAGACCATATGTCTTTCACACCACTATCCCAACAGTCTTTTGTCACAGTCTGGTAAAACTAACACTGATATTGGTGAATGCAGAAAGCGTCCTTAAAGGGAAAGAGAAACTTGTCATTAAAGCACATGATTAGGAGACAGGAAATCTGTGTTCTCTTCCAACCTCAATTTGTCACACTGGGCAGATCATTTAATCTTCTGTGTCACAATCTCTGCATCCTTAAAGTGGAGACAACAGTGTTTTCCTGCTTCAGAGGAATGTGAAGATGCTAGTGATGAGGCTAAATTAATTAACGTCTGCAAGTGCTTTGATAGATTTGGATGAGTAGTGCTAGAGAAGTGCGTGGGTTTTTTCCTTTGTTTCACCATCATGTTGTACTTATGTGGTGTGCTGTTCTGTAGCACATATATTCTAGGCCAGGACTCAAAAAATTTGCTACTATCCAGGGGACTAAACCAACCAGTGCTAGCCAGCAACTGATACTAAAGACAGGATGCACTACCTTTTGAAGGCAAAGTCCAATGATTTGATGAGAAGCCAAGCTGTCTTTGGAAGGGGGCTTATTGGCATTCTTGTAGTGATCTTGGATCCTGCTCAAGGGCTCTTTCTTTGGTATCAGCCTCTTGGTATTGGGTGACTCATTAATTTGAAGCCCTTTCAATCCTTTTGTTTCATGGAATGAAGAAAGAGCCTTCTCTCTTTTTCTGCCTCAACTTGAAGCCATCTAACTGAGAACTTCACTGCTTCTCAGGGGAATATTGCAGTGAAACCGACCAAAACATCATTGGTTTTAACTACTGCTGCTTGGTAAAGTTAAGGCCCTAGTGGCCCATCACTGGCCCTAGTGTTGATGGAATGCCAATAGAAGAAGACAGTAATGCGGTGTTTCACAGTTGGTCATTTTATTTTGGAAAAATAACCATTAGAAATTTTTTTTGTATAAATGAAAGCTAAGATTCTACCAAAATTGATGCACTGGAGCTCTTTACTCACTCGGGGAAAAAATTGTGCTCTGCTATGAGAAATGCAAGAGTGAATTTTTCAGACATGATGCACATTTTTGTTGTGGTTATTTATTTGTATTGTGGTAGGGCTTAGAGGCCAGGACGCCATTGTACTGGGCATTTGTACATATAACAAAGAGATGGTCTCTGCCCAAAAAATCTTAGTGTAAATTTAAGCTGCTGTGGCAAACATACAAGTTGGACATAGGACAAAGCAATAATGAGATTATTACTATTATAAAAACATGATAAGCATCATTTCCAGCATGCCAGTTAACTAACCAATGTCAAGTGTTTTGTAGGCATCTTGCTCTAGGTGGGTTTCTAGGGAAAATGTAAAGGAGGATAATGTTGTGGCTCTCCAGATTTTTACAGGGTATTTGAAAATGTTTGTCAGGAAATTTCACAAATAGGAAGTCAAGGAGGGGATTATGGGCTGAGAAGAAGCTGGAGTCTGCAACTCAATAATGTATAAGAGATAGGCCATGAAGAATTTTAAAATGAAGAGAATAGTTTGTGCTTGATGTGGTAAAAAAGGGAGAACTAGTGGAGGGATAGAAAGAGGGAGATGATTTGTGGAAGTGATGAGCCACGAAGATGATTTCCGCAGAAGAGTTTGAAATGGATTTAAAGGTATAGGATAGGATTTATCAAGATCAGAGAGTAGGAGGTTGTGATGGTTGATGTATGAAATAGTGAGTGACTGGAAAAAAGTTTCAGGTATTCAGATGAAGGGGAAAGACCAGATCTTGTAGATGTTATACTGGAAGAAGCCATGAGACTTAGACACAAACAATGACTCTAGTCTAGAGAGAGCGCTGAGTCAAAATGACACCCATATTATGGGCCTGAGTGACAGGGAAGAATGTTCCAGGGAGGCAGCCGAGTTATTCTATATATAGCAAAAATGACAAAAGTTCTCTGACACCTTAAAGATTAACAAATTTCTTTGGGCATAACCTTTCGTGGGCTGCAACCCACCATCAGGTGCTTCGTCAGAATGTACTGTTTTCTCTGGTGAAAAAAGCACACATGCAGTGAAATATGATCTAAACATCAGCTGATTAATTAGAGAAGACGAATTGTGAATATAATTCCCTTTCACTGATCACCCTCACTTATATGTACATCCTGAATTAGTTGTGAGGATTAGTGGCAAGATCTTAAATTGATACAGATATTTCTCCTCCTCCTGTTGTTATGATTTCATATGGAATTTAGGAGTTCCTGTACAGTAACTACCTGAAGTAAACATAAATTAAATGTATATTTGATATATTTATTTTAAATTGTTTAACTGCAATTGTATGCATGTTTTATACATTATAAATCATCACAAACAAAAAGGAGTAGTTGCTTCTCCTTGTTACGTAGAAGTTTAAAAGAGTTTTCCCCCCTTCTATGAGCTACATCTTATTGTATTCAGAGTCATAATTCAGTAGGGTGCTTGTGAGCTGCATGGGATTAATCTTTCTTAGGGAGCAATGAAAGTTTCTTATTTAACTCGCTGTCGACAAGGGTTTTTTAAAGTAATGCTCTTAGGAGGTCATTAGACATTTGAGGGTTATTCACTTTGTTAGTCCAAACACTAAAACCTTGTGTCTTTGGCTTCTGATTAGTGACACTTTAATAAAGTCATTTGAAGTTCAGTGGACTGAATTTTCCATCTTTTCTAATGTTTCTATGGTCACAGGAAAGCGACCTGTATTCAAGCCTGTATACAATCTTTTAAATGTAGGTCTTTGAAAAGTAACTGTGTAATTTTGTATATCAAACTTCTTCACTGGCTCCACAAAATGGCTCTTTAAAAAAACTACTGCAGTGTTTTTATCCGTTTTCCTTTCTGTTCTTTCCCCTTTTTCTTTCTTTTCTTTTTCCTGGATGTGACAACAGTTGACTAAGCTTCAGTCTTTTTAGGATAACAAAAGATTGAGAAAAATCTTTAAACTTTTTTATTGCTGCACTTTTTTTTGGATGGGCCATTGCAGACAAAGACTGTTTCCACTTGATTGGATAATAAGGCTAACACAGACTTTGAGCGAAAAATACCTTAACATTCCCCGATTTTTCTTTTTTTTTTTTTTTAAGGAGAAAAGGAAAACTATGCCTAATCAGCTACAATTAAATCATTCATGGTGAACTAACTTGGGAGGAATTAAATGCATTTTGTATTGGCTAACGACTTGAGTGAGCATTTACAACATGTGAGAACAGAGGGGAAGAAAAATTATGGCTGTCTTTTGGTTCACAAGGAACACGGAAGGCAGGTCATTGACTTGATTTTCATGGGAAGACTGACTCCAGGCTGCTCGCATATTCAGAAGCTGAACAACCTGGTATTGACAGCTGCAGTTTGGGGAGAGAAGCATGCAAGAGCATTGTGCCATGGTTTGTTGAGGGAAAAACAAGGGAAGATTTAAAACAAAGCTGTGAAAGGGAACAGTAGTTCTAGTGTCTTGGAGCTGAGTGGCTGTTTCTTGTTAGTGGCTGATAAAAGTGTTGTTCTTTAGCTGGACCAGTCATGCTACAGCTGTGCCAGAAGAAATATTTGTTACAATTAAAGTGACTGCCTTTAAGTGAGAACTGAAGAAAAAGTACAAAACCCCCTCACTGGATGCTATAAAAAAGTTCAGAGGTGCTCTCTCACTCCTTTTGTCTTCCTCACTAGTGAGGTAGGTACACACACAATGGAATTGGAAATCCAGATGTGTTTTCCTAAAACCAAGCTTGTTATGTACCGGAAAATGGTCACTATCCATTTTTTATGATGTCTTATTTTACATATCATGACTCCTACTTTTTCTACATTCTTCAAGGTTAAAATTTAGTAGTTGAGGAAACACACACAGACTCAAGACATTCACTCTCAGCTTCATACACAGCTGTACTTGATCTGTGTTTCCCACATGGATGTTCCTGGACAGACATTCACACATGTCTGGAAATACACACAACCTCTCCCTCATTCTGTACTCACAATCATACTTACTTTTCACACCTTTTTCTCAGACTGAGCCAACTACACTACTGTAGCATTCATTCATTATGTAACTCGACCAACTGAGTCACATGTCCCAGAACATCACCATTCTTTCCTCTTCCCGCTTAGGCACGACTCATTTCCAACACTGTAACAATTTCACTCATCTATGGAGACCCCAATTCATCAATTCTCTCTCATCAAATTAATCATTTCTCTCCTCTCTCTCTCCCAACTTACTCTGCTATATTCTTGCCTCATTAAGGCCACGTACACACTACAGAATTGTTGCGCAAGAAGACTTACACTGCAAAAGTCACGTGGTTTTTATTGCGCTGGATCGCATACACATGGTGCTCCTTATAACAAAACAGAGCGTCCACATTCTTCTTAGCAATTTCACATTATATCACATTGAATTGTGGGCACCTATCCCATAGTCCCACTCCTGCTGATTCAGCGCTAAGAATCCTGGGCAGAAGAAGAGGAGCGCTGAGCACATGGGTAAATTCTCAGTTTTCCATGGTGTATTGTGTTCCCCTGCCACCTTACTCATTGCTAATAGCAACTCACGCCCATTTTCAACACTGCTGCATTACTTCCTGACACTCCCAATTGCAACAACATGGATCCAGCTCTGATTTCTACTGTCGCCTTCAGCATAATGAATACATCTCGGCTGGTCGCACAGTATGCACTGAGCTCCAAATCAGACCAGGAATTGGAGGACCCAGGGCTGCTGAATGCCATGCAAAACAGCCCCGCATTGCTAAGCTCCTTCACAGAGCATCTGCACACAGTGCACCGCCAGTTCTGGTCACAAGAGACAGGCACTGAGTGGTGGGACTATATTGTTATGCAGGTGTGGGTTGACGAGCAGTGGCTACAGAACTTTCGAATGCGTAAAGCCACCTTCATGGAACTGTGTGAGGAGCTTGTCTCTGCCCTGCAATGCAAGGACACCAAAATGAGAGCTGCCTTCACCACGGAGAAGTGTGTTGCAATTGCTGTGTGGAAGATGGCAATTCCTGACTGCTACTGGTTGGTCTCAAATCAGTTTGGAGTCGGCAGGTCCACCGTCGAGTAGCGCTGTCACAAATGTGCCAAGCCATCAATCGTGTTCTGCTCCAGAGGACAGTGACATTGGGCAATGTGCATGAGATAGTGGGCGGATTTGCAGCCAGGGGATTCCTGAACTGTGGAGGGGCAATAGATGGCACACACATCCCTATTTTGGCTCCAGACCATCTTCTGACTGAGTATATAAATAGGAAGGGCTACTTCTCCATGGTGCTGCAGGCACTTGTGGATCACAGGGGGCATTTCACGGATATAAATGCTGGGTGGTCAGGGAATGGAGAACAGCTCCTGACTCCCTAATAAGTCAGCTGCACCACTTTCAGTCTCCAGGTCATCCTCCATCTCCATTTCTTCATCTATCACCTCATCATCCCAGTCTGCTCTGGTATCCGTTGGCTGAGGGGGTGCAGGCATGTCCACTGGAGCCTTGGGCCTGGTTGTGGGATCCCCGCTGAGGATGTCTTCTAACTCCTTGTAATATCTGCTTGTAACCAGCACTGACCCAGAGCACCAGTTTGGCTCCTTGGCTCTTTGGTAGCTTATCCGCAGCTCCTTCACCTTCGATCTATACTGCAGTGTGTCCCTCTCATAACCTCTCTCTGCCATAGCCCGAGGAATCTGTCCATAGATGTCAAAATTCCGCCTGCTTCCACATAGCTGTGCCTGCACAGCAGACTCTTCCCAGATGCTGATAAGGTCGAGCACCTTAGCTGTGCTCCAGACTGGAGTGTGTCTGCTGCGTTGAGCCACCATTGCTGTTGGAAAAAACAGCTGCACTCCATGCTGAACAAACAGGAAGTGACCACAGCGGAACAATTCAAAAATTCCCAGGACTCGCAGGAGGGCGGGCCAGTCACAGCCACAGCGTGCAGGAGGAAGACCAGAAAGGACGGGATTGAAATGCTGGGACATTTCCGGAGACCGATTATTGTGTGATGAGCATACACACACACTGTAATGCGGAACAGCTGTTCTGCGATATCTATCACCCTCGTTCAGTTGGTTTACTTGTTGCGTGGCATGAAGGCTGTTGCCGTGCAACAAGCAGGATTTGTGTGTGTACGCTCTCGTAGTTATCGCGCGGTAATGAGCGTTACCGCATGATAACTCTGTAGTGTGTACAAGGCCTCAATCTCAGCACCTCTATCCCTACCAGGGCTTCCTCCTAATTGCCCTGACTTCCTCAAGCTTCTTTCCCATTCAGGTCTCTGTTCTTACCTTGAAGGCATTAGATTCTTATTCACATCTCCTTGATGCTATTACACTTTAGAAAACCACATTCTCAGATTTTGGGAAGGCCAAGACTTGTGTCTTCTCCTGTGCTCTGGGAGGGTGTCATGGGAGCTGCTGGGATCTTTGGCCACACTGGGGGGAAATAAGGAAACAGGTATTTTCAGTTCTGCTCATTAGCCTGGAGAGGGAACACTGGAGCAGCATGGGGGGGAAAAAAAAAAAAAAAGAGGCTAGGCCAGCAATTGAATAAGGTTGCAAGATGGAAGAACAAGAATGTTCAGTATCTGGCTTAATTTGCAGCTCTGTGGAGGGACCAGGCCTGGCCCAGGGAAAAGGGACTGTAGAAGAGCCAATGATCTTCACTCTCTTTTCCAACAGGATCAAGGTAGAGGAAAACTGAAGAGCGAGGAGACCTGGGGCATTCAGGATCAGTCCCTACTGCTGTTCCTTGACTACATTAGTACAGAGGCAGAGTGAGCAGAATTCCTTCAACAGGTCCAATAATCTAAACATCAGATGTTCTTATATAGCCCAATCAGTTTATATAGCATCAGTTTACAATCATTAAGTTATACGCAGTGTTGTTGTAGCTGTGTTGATCCCAGGATACTAGCGCAACAAAGTGGGAGAGATCATATCTTGTATCTGACCAGCTTCTGTTGGTGAGAGAGACAAACTTTCAAGCGTACACAGTCAGCTCTGTATAAGCTTGAAAACTTGTCTTTTTCATCAACTGAACTTGGTTCAATACAAGATATTCCCTCTCCCACCTTGTCTCTCTAATGCTTAAGTTAACATTTTAAGGCTTTCTTGGCAAGAGAAATGGTTAGAAATATATGTTTTTTTCAATTTATTTATTTATGTTAATGAAAGATTAGGTTCTGTAGAAATGTTGTTATTGGTTATATTCTGCTAGGAAAATTTCCTGGTTAATGTCTTCTGGGACAATAAGGTTCTATAAGGCTGACTTAAATCCTGTTTTACTTAATTGGTTAACAGTGTAGCATTTTGTCTATGTATTTTTCAATTTGAGGCCAAAATCTGACCTGAAGAAGTTGGGTCCAATTTATTCCTATCACTCATATATTTTGAATAAGAAAGGATAAATTGGAAAAATAGAGACTAACTTTTTCACCTTTTCAGTGAAACTCAACTATTCCCAACTTTTTGTAAGGCATTCCAACACAATTTTAATTAACTCTTGGGTTTTTCAGGGCCAGTACTAAATCATGTGTACATATGGCCTGATGGGTTGTATACATATTTAAATATCCCCAAATTAAATCCCCTTTATATCCTGAAGAGCCCATAACTGTACAGCATGAAGTTCTAATGCTAGAGTGAAGAGTAATGGAGTTGCAGGTATCCTTTCTTGTCAGCTAAAGGAGGTGGAACATTTCTCAGGGAGTATGTTAATTATGTATGCTGTAACTGATTCAGCTGCAAAGAGCTGCTGTGTCTCCTCTCTGATATCTAGTACTATTTTCTGGATCTAACATTGGAGGCAAGCACTATGGGTGTGCTAAATGCTAGGCATTATAGCGTCTAGCCCTCAGGGGTTCCCTATAAATGGTCACATCTATTGAGCAAACAGATTACTTTTCTACAGCTGGCAAAAGTAAAGGGCTCTGAACCATAGGCACAATAAAGAGTTGTAAGAAAAAGTCAACCGAGTAGTTAAATGTCTTTTTGCAACCCCTCAGCATTCTCCTGCTGTCTGCTGGCCACTCCCGTATGTATTCCTCCTGCTGTAAACCACAGGCCCTAACCAGCAACACCATCTCTGCCTGGCTTCCTGGCATCTTACTGCCCAGGTTTCCCTTCATTGTCATCAGCTAGGCAACAGCTTTATATCTGCTGCTCCTGCTCTCCTGAGCCTAGTCCTCTCTGACCTCAAGTTACTACTTCTTTTTAGCATGTTCTGTGGATTAAGGGGCCACTCGCTGGCTGGATTTTATCCCTCCAGCTCAGTCAAGGATGATGGAAGGAAAGTATCCATTTGTGAGACAAGTTTGTTACAATACTGCCATCATAGTGTGGATGCATATGCAAGTAATAAAAGAGGGCTCTATCTCTTAATGCTTAATACTATTATTACACAAAAATATCCATTTGATCCGTCATTTGTCAGACACTTCCTTGGTATCTATTACAGTGATTACCACAGGTTATGTTACTTATTTTACTTGTTATAACATTCAGTATTTCTTCATAGCATACTGTAGCAGTGAAGCCTTCACAAACGCAATTTGATCTGTTTATAATAGTTGATCAAGTTTGCTATTCAGCCAGATAGCCAGTTTTTTGATTAGCAGACAATAGTCAATGATTATAAGCAGCACAGGTTTGAAGCATCCTTACTGGATTTGAAATAGCATTATGAAACCATTATTTGTTGATACAAGGAGTGTCCCCACTTCATACAAATGACGCATAAAATGTGTAGTTACATATCCATTATCTTCTAGGAATTTCCTTTTCCTTGTATTCTTCAGGTGTTCCTTAAACTTGCTTTTACTTGGTACCATTAAGACTTAGATTTTTTTTCACATTATTTCAGTCAATTTGCTCCTTCATACAAGTTCATCTAATTCTGTCTTATTTTTACCCATTGTGATAATATAAAGAGCTTTTTAAAAAAAAATCATTTTTTTTTTAAATGTATTTTGCCTGGACTACTGATTATAATATTCCCCTTTCACTCAATACCTATTATTGTTTTATTGTTTATTTTCATCAGCCATTTGCCAGCTTTTACAATTGCACTTTTTAGTAAGCGAATAAATTATTAAAATTTCGTTGAAACTTATCTGCTACTTTATAATTTAGAAAGCTCATGTTAGCTGATTACATGCTCAATTTTCTAAAGCAATTCAAACAGTTCTATAAACTCTGTTGCTCTGTCTACACTTACAAAGGTAAGTCGACTTTAACTCGACTTAGTCGACCTTGTTAAGTCGACTTAACAAATTGACTACACTTTAAGTCAACTTTGTTAAGTCGACTTAAGAGCAGAGAGAGCCATTATATTGGTTTTAAGTTGACTTAATAAAGTCGACTTAGCGTTAATCCCTGTCTACACTGGCTTTAAGTCAATTTAAGGAGTTGACTTAAGGCTTAAGTCGAACTAAAGAGGTGGTGTTATTAAGTCGACTTAAGCATTTCCTTAAATTGACTTAATAAGAGCTTAAGTCCACTTAAGAAAAGCCCAGTGTGGACGCGGCTTTGTTTAGGTCGACTTAAGCGTCTTTAAATCGACCTAACTTGCCAGTGTAGATGCACTCCCTATGTCTTTGAACTCTTTTATACTGTTAAATGAAAGAAGGACTGTCCAATATAGCAGCTTAGAAGTTAGACACTGGCTAAAAGCAAAACAAAAATAAGATTGGGGATATCGGAGACCATAGATAACTATTTCAAGTGGGAGATTTTTTTTTATATTAATGGCTTTTATTTGAATCTCTGCTCAAGCTTCAGAAGTCAAACAAGCACAAGAAATGCAGTAGATTATTTGAGATGTGTGTGTGTGTGTGGGAAGGCTGTCCTCCTGTTGATTAGAAATACCACTTTCTACAAAACAAAGGAAGCTGAAACGCAAGCTTTTAAAAAGCTATCATTCAGCTCCTGGCTTCCCAGGAAGCAGGTAAAAGTTATGTTATTCCTCCTGTCTGTGTTTCTGTTACAGGATAATCATCTTGAAAAAGCTTATGTGGGAATGTATTTATTTAAGATTTGTTTACCATTAAAACAAAACAAAAAAAATCTATGTAGTAAATTGTTTTGTGTAAATACAAGAACGTTGTATCATACATCATGTAAAATTTGTGCACAATATATTCTACTTAAAATAGATCAGGAATGTAAGGAATTGAACCAAGACATAAAAAAGGTTTCTTATAGTATTGCTGAGGTTAGTTTTTTTTTTTTTTTTCTTTTTAAAAATCAAAATGATATTTTCCACTTCTACATAGGAGGAATTTCTAAGCCTAGCGCAAAACTTATGCATATGAAGTGCTCAGGCAACAGAGGGAAGGGAATCCTCTCCCTCTTCATTCTGTGAAGTGACAGCAGTGTAGTATGAAAAATGGAAATGGCGAAGAATGGTCAGGTTTTAGGAGAGAGACACTTTGGGGAGGCGCAAAGGGCTCAAGAATGATCAGGCTGGTACCACAAAACCTCTGCATGTGACAACAATCTCTCAGCAGTTAGTAGAGATTGCCTTTCTGCTGTTCTGCCTGCCTGCTGCAATACATATTGCTAATGAAATAAGTGTAGTGGATCCAGTCAGTACTACAGTTTATCTGCTCTCTGGAAGTTACTGCAACAGTTCCGTGGCTCTTGTGCCATTAACCTGTATGCAGCGAGTGTACCTCATCACAAATCCACTGGCCAGCATGCTCTTCTCTCCTGGCACAGCCAAAAACTGTCTTAGATTTTGGGGTACAGGGAATCTTGGAGAGCACATGCCATCTACAGAGTGTACAAAAAGCTTGCAAGAGCCGTAGTTAGACTTCCATACATTTTCCGTGCAGAGATCAGCCACTAGCATAGGCTACCCCTCAGAAACCAAGTTTCCTGGAATTCTGGCTTGATATACTCTTGCTTATTTATCAAATATTACTGCCTCAGCTCTGGAATTAAAGTGTAGAAAGAGACGTGTCCATGCTTAATCGACTGAAGGACACCTAAATGGGAGTGCTTCATGATTCCTTTCTTGCCTAATTAGTATAAGGGAAAGAACTATCCCTTTGATTTGCATTTGTGGGACTCAAACCTCAGAAAGGAGCTACAGGATAATTTTTTTTCCAATAGAGAGCTCCCTCGAGTTCTCTGATTCCGCCCCTTCCTCACCACAATTTTTAATTTGGTTTATATAGTGTTTGTAATCTCAGTAGCGAACAGGACAATATTGAGGTATATAAATCACTCTGTTGTGCCTGAGAAATCAACCAATATCTTTATCTTGCATCTAAAATTGCTTAATCATTTGTCATTATGAAGCACTTCAAAATGGAATTGGCTTGATTTGTAATCTTATCACCCAGACTGGGAGATTATCTAGCTTTAGTTGATTTGTAGGGCAGCAACTTGCACATCCTGATAGATAAATGGCATCAGCAGCACTTATTCCCCTGGGAGCATTTCTACAGCACAAAACTCTTCCCTTCATTCTAGCATACAGACCTTAGGAGTATAGCATTCAGAGTCTATTTGTGGTTATGAAAAAGTAAACTGAAAACCAAAATAATTCCATCATGTCACAAGAAGAGGATCATTCCTGAATGAAACAGAAGACCATTTGTCATATTGCTGCCAATTAGAAGTGAAGCAGAAACCACAGTCTAGGAATTCTGAATTGATGTATTATGATGTAGAAATCACAGTATTGTGTAAGGTAAATATCAATTTTTTTTAAGTTATCCAAAAAGTGACAGTTATACATAAGGATGGAAAACAGAGGCATAAAAAGTGCCTTAAATGCACTCTACAGTAGCTAGAGAAACAAGGTGTAACTTGAAAGTTTGCTTCTTTCACCAACAGCAGCCGGTGCAATTAAAGATATTCCTTCACCCACCTTGTCTTGCTAATATCCTGGGACAACACAACTACAAAACACTGCAATCTGCACTGGTTGTTGACAGTTGCCTAAACAAGCTTTATTTTGATTCCAAAGTTTGTGACTGAGAGTTTTATAGATGTTTGGTGATATTCACGGAATACCTTATGGTCTTCCTATTTAGTGGTATATGAGAACTTTGAGTCTACTCTTTATTTATTTTTTAGTACGGTGAATCTAACATTAGGAAAGGGTATAAAGTCACATCTGGACATCTGAATAACTTGTCAGGGTTTGAAATAAAATACCAGATGCCTGGCATTCGGAGGCTTAAACCTTCTAATCAGAGGCCAACATGAAAGAGAAGGCACCAGTAATGCCAGTCTGTTGTTCCTGTATCCTCCCTAAAGGGAACCCTCATGTTCCCTCTGGCTGCATGAAAGGAGAGGCGACTTATTTTGGTGCTGTCACAACTCATCTTGACTATCAAGTGTTGGGGAGCAGCCTGCAGGGGCCTTTACTTCTCTATCCCACTTCAACCTTGTAACTGCTGAGAGGATGCATTCTCCAATATTTCTCCAATGCCTGTTTCTGTTGCTGATGGCTTTCCTATGGATTCACTAAGTGAAATTGATGTGAGGTTTGTCAGGTTTTTTTGGATTGCAGAGACATAATTTCGTTTTCAACAAAATATTATGTTTTTTTAGTAATTGACAAGTTAGATCTCCTTCCCCCAACACAAATGCACACTTGCCAGAGAAAATTTCCTTCTTGCCACTTTATTTTACAGGAATTGTATTTTGTGTGTGTCTGTGAGAGTGAGAGTGAGAGTGAGAGTGAGAGTGAGAGTGAGAGAGAGAGAGCATAGGATAAGATCCTGTCTCCATTGTTGTTAATGGAAGAACTACCATGGATGTCAAGGAAGCCTTGATTTCACTCATACCCTTGATGAGCTGTTTCTGCTTCTTCAAATAGTTCCTTAACTATAGTCTATTTAAATTACCAATAAAATAAAATCATAGCTTTATGACTGACGATAAATATAGTCACTTCAGATTATAGTGATGCAGTTTTTAACTGAGTTGAGGTTTTGGGGTTTTTTTTAATCATGTAACCCATTAGAAGGCGTGGCAGCCAATCAGAACGATTGCTTAATTCCTCAGTTTTACAGTAATTTAAATATGGAAAATCAGCCAGCAGTTTAGTGATACCATTCAGAAATGTCATAACATTCTTTCAAAATAAATAATTTATTCACTGATTGATATACATCGTCTCTGCATCTGTCCAGTGTTGTCTTGTACACTCTCGTATATTGTTTTATTTGGAGTTTTTTTTTAAAAATGCCATTGTGGTGAGAATTTTCTTTTAAAGTAATCAATCAAAATAATCTAGTAAAGGCAAATAAAGCCTTTAAGTAAAACCTAAAATGCTAATTATCATTTAGTATTACATTGATTGGGTTAAATTGTCATGGTTATCTATTCATCATGTACCATACAAGCTCTTTGTAGTCTTAGTACTGAAATGATTAGTTATTTGGGGTGACATGATTATGCTTTTCATTCATCATCATTAAGATAAACAGACCTCTCTGAGGGTACGTCCACACTGGAGCCTTAGGTTGATTTAAGGACAGTTAAGTCAACCTGCAGACCGCTGCGTCCACATTGGGCACTTATTAAGTCGACTTAATAACACCACCTCTGGAGGTCGACTTAACTCTTAAGTTGACCTTATTAAGTCAACTTAAGGCAGTGTAGGTAGGGAGTGCCCTTAATTCAACCAGGCCCCGGTGCAATGTCGAGAGCTACCCACAAGGCACCACTCCTCCACTGACCTAGCACCTGCCAGTGTGGATGCTGGCAGTCCACTGGAGTGTTCAGTGTGGACTCTCTATGTCATTTAACAAGGTCGATTTTATAAAGTCAACCTTGTTAAGTCGA
Source organism: Pelusios castaneus (assembly GCA_007922175.1). Classification (NCBI taxonomy): domain Eukaryota; kingdom Metazoa; phylum Chordata; order Testudines; family Pelomedusidae; genus Pelusios; species Pelusios castaneus. The sequence goes on from ML685791.1 coordinate 15,063,715, forward strand.
CTTAACAGAGCCTCCAGTGTAGACGTACCCTGAGGGTTTTGCGATTCAAAAGGTCTGATTCTGATCTAATTTATACTATGTAGCTTTGCCAGCTTCTGTTGAGTGACTCCAGTGTAATTGAGAGTTGAACAGGTTCCTGTACTCCTAAAACTAACATTTCATTGTAAGATTATATATCTTCCTATCTAGGTCAGTAGTTCACAATATGTGAATGAATGTCTGACTACATATGTGGATACGCACACCTAACCATACAAAAATGGTATTTAAAAGAAGCTAACAGAGACTCGGAATGCTTCACTTTACTCTTTATAGTTGTTAGTTTTATATCCAGTCTGTTTCTTTTCTTTTGACAGTAATGGTTCAGGATAAAGTAATTAAAAAAAAACAACCCTGTAATTTGAAATAAAGTCAGAAGAGGGGAGGGTGAAGCAAGATAGTGGAAAACTTTTGGCATATGGAAGAACACTGTTCTTAAAATTCTACTGATCTCTGCCTGCTTTTAGCAAACAACAGGATAAATAAAAGTTATACTCCTATTAAGATTATGAGAGAAATGGAAAACAGATTACAGTAGAACTACAAAGAATTATAGAAAAAGGAACTGAAGCCCACAGAGGCAGAGTAGTAATATGAGACAAACATCAGTTAAAAATTAAGTTGTTTTATCTACAATATTCACATTTTTAAAGCCTTTGTTGTTAGTATTCAGTTTATCTGATGGTATCCAATTCACACAGAGAAGGATTTAAAACAATTTTTGTATGTCTGTGACTTGTGTCACATGTGAATATGTGAAATAGAGACCTCAGTTGTGTGATAATATCTGCTTCTTATTTTTAAATTAACACAGATGTGTTTCCAGTTTAGGGAATAATAAGACTGAACTAGGCTCATCTCTCATGTAATTTTCCCCTTGTTCCCTATCTTCTCCACACATATAAACATCCTTTAGAATTTCCAACTTTTCTGCTCATACCCTTTTCTTTGTTCTCCCTCCTTTTCTTTACATGCCAAATTATCACTTTTTCCCCCCTTCAAACCCAGTTTAAAACTCATAGGCTATGAGTTAGTTAGTTCAAATTAAGGAGGCTTAATTGGAAGTAACTAAAGCCATGGCTACACTAGGCTTTAGTTAGTTCGAATTAAGGGCTTCCTTAATTTGAACTAGTAAATTTGAATAGGGTATTCGAACTAAGGGGTTAATTTGAACTAACTAGTTTGAATTAACCAATGTGGCCATGTTAATTCAAACTAATTTCTTAGTTCGAACTAACCGGCCATTGAAATGAATGGGGATCGCTAATTCGAACTAACTTTTTCTAGTTCGAATTAAGCTAACTAACTAAAATTAGTTTGAATTAGTTAGTTCGAACTAATTTTAGCAAGTGTATACATAGCCATATAGTCTGTGAAGCTTTTCAATGTTAATCCACTAAAGAGAAGAGATGGGGGGAAAAGGTGGGGGGAAATTATATTTGCACCACTTACTATTTAGACCATCTTCTGGTGATCTGGTACATTAATCTGATGTGTTTTGTCTTCTCTAGATTATAAATTATTTATCACCATATATCTTTCTTTATGTTCTATACAGCACCAAACAAACTGATGGTGAATAATAATAATAGGGACTTAGTTAACATTTATTTGTTATATAAGATAGAGAAAATTAGGATACTTTAAGGTTTATGATGGGATAAATGTGATAGTCATGTGAATGTAAGCATATGAAAAATTCAGATAAGATTTTTTTTTTTTTAAATGGATGCCTAAAGTTAGGCTTTTAAAATCATGTCAGGTATTTACATAAGTTGTCTGATTTTCAAGTGTGTGGAGCACCGAGAAGCTCTCAGTGATTCTGGTGAGCCCAATCTTAGGCACCCATTTCTGAAAATCCTTGCCTGCATGTTAATGTCACAACTTTTTGGAGTCTGCAATAGGAGAACAAATAAGGAGTTAAAGAAGCGTCTGATGAAGTGTGATTTTTCTCCCACGAAAGCTCATGTTATATATAAATTTGATAAATTTGTTAGTCTTTAAAAGTGCCACAGGATTCCTTGTTTGTTTGTTTTAACTAGACTAACACAGCTACCCCTTTGAAACTTGTGTAACCTTCGGGTGCGCTAAAATTAATTCAATTGCCCTTCTCCCACATCAAAATACTACTAAAAACAAACATAACAATGAACTTTATTAACTACTAACTAAATAAACCTTATCTTAAGAAAACAAAATACAATTAACCAAGAACAATCCCTACAGAAACCCCCGCATGAAAGATACCCAAGAGTCCCAAAGTCCAGGTGGAGTTCACCCAACTCTCAGCTACAGTCTTTGTTCGAATGTAGAGGCTTGAGTGGCAAGAAATAGCTGTCCTCCTCTTCTTCTTTGCAGGAATCTTCTGTGGAATTCCTTGCAGGCTTTTCCTTTTCCTTTGCAACCAGCCCTCAGTCCCATATGCATGTCTGCAAAATCTGTTGCAGATGACTCCATTAGAGGGAGAACACATCTTGTTCACTCCAGGCTCAGCTTCTCTCCTGAAAACTGAGCACATGGGCTCTTCTCAAAGCAGCTCCTGCCTGCAGTCTACACAGACTGCTGCTCTCATGTGATCTGACTGATCACACCACATCACACCAGTAGGGCATCCTGTGGAGCATGCTCAAAAATGCTATCACTCCCTACTTCTAGAAGTTTCTAGTTGTGGGTAGCTAATCTGCCCAGCAACAGTAACCCACCCTCACTAGATCTCTTAAAGAGAGAGCCCTTTTTTTTTTAGGCATATGGGTTACACTTGCAATATGACAGGACAAGATAATGTAAAGCTAGAGATTTGCTGCATATTATTGTGAGGATCTACAGACGTGTTAGCTTGTGATGTTTCATCAGAGATTGATCAAAAGTCACTTTGCTCCAACTACAAAATGTACATGAAAATTATGGAGATACAAAAGCATTATACCATCTTCATCTGAGACAAGCATACTTTTAAATGACAAGATGTCACACAGATATATTGGTTAAAACAAGCTTAAAATCCACTTCTTATGGTTGTGCCATTTGTATGGGGATATAGTTCGTGTATACTAGCAATACATTAGTTGAATGCAGCATTTCTCAAGAGCAAAATATAGGGAATTTGCTAAGAAAATTGATGAACGAGTGATTTAGGCAGAATAACTTTTCTTTGTTGGGTGCTGAGAAAAGGAACATACCATTTCCTTAGATGTATTGTTGTGATGCTTATGCATGTTCAATTTCTTTAAGGTAATAAAATAATTTAGTGAGTGAAGCTGTCCAGTAATGATTCCAATGGGAAGGTATCAGTTTCAAGGCTGTTATTTATTTACATTGTCCCCCCCCCCCCCCCTAGGCTTAAGTACTACTGACATAGACTTTAGGACTCTTGAGAGGAAACACTGTAGTCTGGTTGAAATAACACATACTGTTCAAAAATCTTTTGCCCTAACATCCCTCACCCTGGTGCACAGGGTAGCAAATGGGTCGGGGTGGGGGTGGAGGGTGGCAATGGGAAGGGGAGAGAACTGAACCAAGGTGGGATTGTAGCCTACATCCCACAGTGAATACTAGCCACGCATAGGATAGCTGCATGATTGTGGTCCCATGGATTTAAAGGAAAAGGTGAAGGGCATATCGTTTAGAGGGGAGCAGAGCTGGATCTCTTCGCAGAATTGTCCCTGAAAATTCCATAGAAATACCAGCAGGAGTTTTTACTGTTCATCTCAACATTAATTCCTGCTCCAAATCTTTGGGCTGTTTTATCTGAGTCCACTGTTCTGTCCACTGTTTATTGACCGGCTAATAGAGACATGGAACTATGAGGGGGTTTGTTTTTGTTTTTTGTTTATTTGGTTGGTTGGTGTTTTGTTGTTGCTGCTGCTGCCAGCCAGAGATATAACATGTTGGCTTTACAGAATTCCTCCGATGCTTTTCCACCATTTATTATAAAAATTAATAAGCAATACTGTCATGTTTGGAGCATGTTTTGTTACGGTGTTCATCTATAAGGCAAGGTTTGAAGTTTAACAAGAAAAATTTGTACTCTTTGAAATGAACTACTGAGAGTTTCTTCATATAGAGATTTTATTCTTTTATATAAAACACTGTAAGGGGCTAGGATCCACAGGCATACTTCAAATCATTAGAGTTAATTTTTTTTTAAAGGGGATTAAAATATGATCTGATAAATTAATGGTGTGTATTCTGGCCGGTTGGCCTAGGTTTTTTTTTACTTTAGAAATAACAGCATATATTTCTTCAGAATTAAAGTGGATTTACCTTCCCGGCATCTTGATACTTAATATTCTAGCTATGGTAAACCTTTCTAAGAATGGCATGTAGAAGTAGATAACAGTTGGGAAGCATTTTAAAAAAGCTTTCTGTATCACAGCTGCATCCTGTGATTGACACAGTAATATCCTGAGAATAGTAGTCCTGCTGTTTTGATCATGTTTTGTTTTCTGTGTGATGTGTATTACAAGTATGCTCCTCAATGGGTTCAGCAGACCCCAAGTGTGGAATTGATAAAAGCTGCCTTGCAATGTGGCTCTCTTTGAATTGTTTCATAGGCCAAGGTAGCAGCTGTAATGGTGGTCACACAAGCCATCATGCTGGGGGCACTCATTGTAGTGCAACTTAATTATTTTTTTGAGCAAAATATTGCATGTCATTATTTAGTTTGACCTCCATCTCTTTATCCAGTAATGACTGGATATATGAATTGCTGGATATTTTAATGGCTCCACATTGTTCAGGGGAATAAAAAACAACCTCTTTTAAGATTTGAGTATCATATTTATAAATATTATAGGTGAAGGAAAGGGAATATACTTAAATGATATAATTCAGGTTAATTACTCATTTTAGTAGTAATACTTTCTCCTCTCTCCCTATGTTACAACCTTCAGGGACTAAGTACAGTTACTTATCCTGCACATACACTAAAGCAGGGGTATAGCCATGGGTGGGATCGGGCCCACCCACTTTGGCATGAGGCTCACCCAAGTGGAGTTTCTCCAGTACGGCCTCAGGGCTGCCCAGGAGCAATGGCCGCAAGCGGAGCAGAGGCGCTTGCGCCAATGGCTCTGCTCCATTCATGGCCGCAGCTGCCACCGGGCCCAACGACTGTGGTTATGAGCGGAGTTGAGGTGCTGGCACTGGTACTTCTGTCCCGTTCGCCACCACAGCTGCCGGTTGCTGCCTGATCCCACAGCTTCTGCAGCAAAGTTCACAGTGCTGCCAGGGGTCTCCTCCTCCCTCAAGGGGCAGCTTCCGGTCATATGACTGGAAGCTGCCCTTGGCCAGGCTCACCCTGCACTTTCAGAGACCTGGCCAGAAATTGGGGGCTAGTTACAACCCTACACTAAAGTAAGAACTGTGTAGAGCTAGTTGCATGAGACACCTCAGAGGAAGAGGAGAAGAGGTAGGTTAATGGCATCATCTCAGTCTCATGCTAGTCATCAGAACTGGCCATCCAAAGAGGAGTGCATTATTTTGAAAAGATCACTAGGACGCCATTGTGTCTTGAGTTATGTGAGGATATGATTTTCAAAAACACTCAATGTTGGCCTAACTTCACTCCCACTGAAATCAATGGAGGCCAGTACTGATTGTGTCTGAAAATCCTATTCAGTTCCTCTGGAGCTCCTTCTGAGGAGAACGGCTCCTCATCATGCCTCATGTGAAGTGCTTCCTGGAAAGGCACAAGTCAACTCAAAGTCTATAGGACACTGATTGCACACAATGCTTTTTTAATTCAACTCAAATATTACTACTAATAGATGATTCCATAACATGTTTACCAAAGCTACATCCAGGTCAACAAGATAATGTTTCTTTTTTTCCTCCCAGGCCGTGAGGGCACAGTTAGCATTTCTAATGTATTCTGTGTTTGTGACATCTTAACAGTTTCATAATAACCAGTTCTGATGTGATGCACTTGCAACTTCAGGATGATGAATAATTAGCAGGAGCAAATAGCTATTAAGAAAGATCCAGGTTCATAAAGATGTCCCTACTAATAAAATCATAGCAAGATAAATTTAAAAAAAAGTAGAATGAGCAGTTCCCAAGTGAAACATGAAACTTAACTTTGGGACCATACTGCTGGCCAAGGTGTTGTCACTGAGAGATACCCAGCAACAGTCTGCCAGTTGGCAAGATATTGAGACATATGCCTGTCAGAACGATTTTTCACATAACACTTCAAATCACTTGTCCTAGGTTACATTGGGAGGCCAGTCTCAAGTTATTGAACTGTATATTAGTCATCGTACTTGAGTTTGAAGCTGATTGTGAGAGAGATTCTGCTGGTGAATAAACTACTGTTCATATGGAGAGAAAAAATATCTTATTGAACAACTGTTCATCCTTCATTGCACAGATCAATAGTTCTAGCATGATATATGGAAATGGTGATTGTTTATGGTAATTTATATGATTATACCAACAATTACCATTGAAATTTTTTTTTTAAATTCCTTTTGCAGATTTTCTTAACAAAAGATATGCTTACAGCCTGATTAATCTGGAGCATTAATTGTTCTTTCCCTAAGCCAAATGAAATTTTAGAGCATTTACCCAGGATTTAAATTCCCACGGAGTATTTCCTGTAGTCTCCCTCACATATACCCTCTCTTTTTCTGCAGGAGGTACCAGAGCTCAGGGTTTTAGAACCATGGGACACGCAGGAGCTCAGGGCTTTAACCCGTGGGGGAGCAGTGTCCAGAGCTTTAGCTGTAGGGTGGTGGGTCTCAGGGCTTTAGCCCCATTAGGCTATAATATTATTGGAGCTCCACTCTGGACAGTTCTGGCTAAATTTATTTATCTAATTTATTGCTGACATGGTGACATTCGTGAATCCACTGACAAGTTGCAAATGATCTGTGAAGCAAACTCCAAGAGAAAGTTTATAACCTAACTCATGGGAAAAATAATTTAAAGTCAGGAATTAAATAATAAGAAAACAAAAGAGCATGACAGAGATGGAGCAAGAAAATGGCAAAACACCCACTAACTGAGATATACCAACCAGTCTTACTTTATATGATATCCTAGGGGTTTCACACAAAGGGCTGTGGGATATTATTTTACAACTCCTTCTCACAGGTTTTACTGCTCTCACTAATGAGAAACTAAATATTTTTCTTCAGCTTTGCAGCTGGGGTTGAAAGTGTGATAAATAAAGCATAAGCGGTTGAACACTAAGGGCTTGTATTGTATCCTGTGGATATGTTTGCATCTTAGTTTTTGAAAAGCATAGTCCTTTCTCCTTGGGGGTTGTCATTTACTGCTGAGTCAGTTGTCAGATTGGGGTGAGTAGTCTTGGAGATCCCTTAGACATTGTTAAATTGTATATGTTAATGAAGTGACAGAAGTAGGGACCTCCTTCCCTGTAGTAATTAAAGAAACAGCTAGCTTGCTCCTTCACATATTTATAAGATTCTTTCCTTTCATCCACTAGTATTAGTTTCTTTTGAAGTCATTTAATCTTTGCTTTATATAAAATTGAAGGAAAGTTATTTTAAGCAGATCAGTGGGCAAAAGGTAATCTTGTGACTCAACATTCACAAAAAAAGGTGTTACTGCAGGAGTTAACCCATTTCATACTGGCGTGTGGTGCTTACTGAAGGCATTATGTATGTAACACAGAAATAGGTTTTAATTGAATATTAGGAGGAATGGTGCACATGTAGAAATATGATGGTGCTGCTTTATGGAAAATACATTTAGAGTCCTTCCTCACAGAAGAACGAAAAAAGTTTAAGGTTTATCGGTGTTGCTGTTTCTTAAAATAATATCTGGGATTATAAATATAATCAAAGAAACAAAGTTTTGAGTAATTCTGAAGAAAAAATTTGAAATAACAAATATATTTCAATTGGTTTGTTAGCTATCAATTCAAAAAAGTAATTAAGAACACAATTTAATCACAGACTTGAATCCATCTCTATTTAGCAAAGCATTCAAGCAGATGCCTCACTTTAAGCATGCTTAAATCCCATTGAAGTCACACTGAGTAAATCAAGATTGCTAGGTTTTTACATATGTAAATTTCTAAAAATATTGACATTTATTTTTTATTACATGACAGTTTACTTAAAAATGAAATATCACAATTCAGCAGACTTAATGAATTCATATAGGGTGCCAGAAAATACAGAGAGCTCCTTGCCATAAAGCTCATACCTATCAGCAAGACAATTGAGCAAAACAAATTTGTATTGCCAGATTAAGATATATATTTGGAATGAACGGTCAGTGCCCTGTAATCATTACTCTTTGTCTGTCTCTGCATTATCTCACAGACAATAAATTATTGTCCTCTTTATAGCTGGCTGTGGAGTGTCAGTGCTGTCTCTTCTAGATTTTAAAGGTATAGGTCACATTTTTGTGTGTAGCTGCAAATCAGCTTTAAATTTAATTCCGTTTTTTTTTTCTTTTGACTAGTACAAGATTTTGGCATTTCTACTTTCCTCCATAGTTTATTTTTTGCATAGGGACACATAGCTTGTCAAGAGCAGAATTGTATCATCTCAGGACTTCAAACCAGGAAATATTGGCAAGGTTCTTCATGAAGTATTTCTTGGGAGTTTACCAGGTTTTTTTTCTGGATATGAAGAAACCAATGTAGGATGATGAGGAAAGGTTAGTAATTACAAAACAGTCCTTTGCAACAAGAATTAAATTTAATGCAATTTATTTTCTAATTACACTTGAAATCTGAAGTACAAATTCTGAAAAACTATGTTCAGCTATCAGACCTTAATGCTTGAAATATTTTGTAGTTGGGTCCTCTGCTGGATATTCCACATTTCTTTCTCTTTGCCAGAATAATAAAAGGAGATGAAAGGAGACCAACCTATAAAATTATCAAAAGTATATATGCTTATATTCCTTCACAAAATTTGCTGGTTATTATAATTGTAATATCCCACTCCCACAAGGGCCAAATGCAGAGGTAAGTACTCAGAGACCCTCTCTGAGGAGTATAGTTGTCCACTGATGTAGTTCTTCCTTTAATTCTTTTAATTCCTTTAGTTCTTCCTCAGCATTGGACTTGAATACTGACAATATTACAGTGTAAGTACAGAGTACAGTACATACTATACTGTTCATTACAGTAAAGTAATGTATAATATACTCTGCGAAAGGAAAAACCCTCCCCAACCTCCTCCTTCCGCAGAATAGCAAAGATGCATACTTGAAATCTTGTCAGGGCTTCTTTATTGAGTGAAAAAAGATGCTTCTGTCTATTTCAATTCTTTATAACCTGCCTGTCACTGTGGTATCTAAGCACTGTGTTTATAATGGCAGAGTTTTTACCAAATACTATAACACCTCTTGAGATTACAGGACAGTTCATTCTCTCTCTTCATTCAGTCTTTAGCCTCTCTGCTGACATGGCCGGCATGGGTGTCAACTCTTAATTGTTAACGTGATATGGACCACCTGTCCATTGCAGTCAGAGTGCAATGGCTTTCTGTGACTAATGATCAGGGTTGGATCTGACAGAGTGACCTAAAGGTGAAAGAGTCTATGTTACATTCTTATTCTCTGTCTTCTGAAAACTTATGCAGAATCACGGTCTAAATATGACTGCATTCTTACCAGTTCAGTCACATTTACTAAAGATTCCATGCTGATAACCTTCTCCTTTTGAATAATATTTTACTATGTTAGTAGCCCGTTTATTTAAAGACTCGGCATAAAGAAGGCTATCAGAATCTGATCCTAAATGATGCACATTCAAATATCATATTGGAATTGGTTGTGAACTATTTACTGATGTTGGTGAGTAATTATTCACATAACTATTCAAGAAGCCAATGGATCAACTCCCATAAGTGCTTACCAGGATGAGTAAGGGCTTTCTAATTTGGCCCATCACATTAGAGTAGAAGTTAAAGTGGCATGTTAAAATCAAGCTGTTGCCATTTACTTTTACTCAAATTTATTTTTAGGCTCCTTATTTGTAAGAAGAGAAGTTCATTTGCACTTTTATATAGTGTGGTATTGTAGAATATTTTATTGGGACATGACTATTAGCATCTCTTAAATGTTTACTTGTTTTGACATATAGGTCCAGCCCTAGATCAAATGGTGCCCCAGGTAAGGAGTGTCTTGGTATCCCCCTACATTTATTAAACTTTTGAATACATTATATTTATTGATTTGTAGCCCATTTCACAATTTGGATGCCCTATTTGTATACATGATTCATCCTGTCACATAAGATGCTAAATTTGGATGCTAGTATTTGTGAATCTGTATTTTTCATGCCCGATATAAGCAAATAAAAATGTTTCTTCTAAGCTTATAGAAGCTTTTAAGTTTTAAAAATAATTGAAATGTACTAACATCAAGACCTTGAACTGTCCACCAATATGGATCAGTATTGAACAGTGTTATAGTAGTGTCACGACAACTGTAGAATGTTGGTTCAAAAGTTTGCTTTTCTCACCATTGCCCTCACAAACTGAAACACAGTGTTAGAGAGATCCAAAGACTGACCAATAGCATTTTCAAGCAATAAAATAGCAAGCAATGTCAGTCTCTTGCTGCAAACTAGATTGCATTTGAGCTTTTCACTTCCTATACTGAGCTCCTGAAGGCTTCTTTGGGGGCGTCTTTTATTTTCTGTGGGGAAAAACAGACAGTGTAAGGGAAAGCAAGAGTCTATGTTCCATGGTCTTAGCAAATAATCAAATATTATGTGTTAAGCATGGCAAAAGAAGTAACAGTATTTCTTTCATATTTGCATAGATAGGAGTTTGATAGTTATCTCTAGTGTCCCATTAAATATGCCCTTTATTAGTCATTACTTAGACTCTTCGGCTATATCTACACTTGTAAATTTAGGTCGACTTAGCAATGTCTACACCTAAATTTAAAGTCGACTTTGGGGGGAACTTACAAAGTCAACCTAGAGCATCCACACTGGACGCCTAGATCGACTTCTAGGGGCTAGGGAGACCTGGGGCAGGGGAGGCACGCCTTGCCTAGTGCCAGGGGGCTCAGCCTTTGCCCCATTGTACATGAGTACAAAGGGGGACAGGGACCCTGGCAGGGCATAGGGGCAGGGTGGGCAGGGCTCTGCCCTGCCCTGTGGGGGGGCATGCCAGGCTCCCCCTGTGCCCTCTCCCCCGGTAGGGAGGGCAGTGGTGGAGTCCTGGAGTAGCCCTAAGTAGACTTAGGGCTACTCCAGGTCTACGCTGGCCTAAGTCAACTTTAAAAGGTCGACTTTAGGCTTAAGTCGAAGTAAAATGAGGTTTAATAAAGTCGACTTTATTTTCCTTAAGTCGACTTTATTTTCCTTAAGTCGACTTAAGCAACTTGCTTAAGTTGACTTAAGGAAAGTGTAATGTAGACGCAGGGTAAATTAAGTCGACTTAAGCAAGCTTAAGTCGACTTAATTTACAAATGTAGATGCACCCTTCAAGTCTTAAAACACAAGTACACTTTCACAGTTACATTATAAATCAAGGTTTACAATATCACAGCAAGGCTGTCATTTCACTTCACTCCGTTCTTAGATGACACTGACTGACTGGTGATGACCCATCCCTTACATAGTTGCGTGAACATGGCTGACAACATTCTAGGAAGTTTGAGAAAAAATATTTTTCTCATAAAGTCTGGAAGTGCCATGAGATTCTATAAGGGTCTAGATATTCTAGGAGGTTAGTGAAGAATGAATCCACATATGAATGAATATCTGAAACATTTTACTTCAAACAATTCTATTTTCCCTTTTGTTGCTAATAACAAAAACAGCACTTTGAGTCTGGCATTCCCCAAGCCTGGCACCATAAATGGTAACCTGGGTTGCCTGCCCCATATCCAGCTCTAATGACATAAATCTGTGCAGTAATGAACATCTATAGTCCTCAGACTTTTTCATTCATATTTCACTCCTATTGAGCTTGCTGTTATAGTGCAAGCCAGAGTGACAAATCTACAGAGCACAAAATAGGAAAGAAGATTAAAAAAAGTTAAAGTATCAGGAAATGGCACAAAGAAATTCCCATGGAGTAGGCTGAAAGGTCATATAGGATATCTGACATCTTTGTTTTTCATATGTTTTGTTTTGGTTTGATTCCCTATGTTTGTGGCTCTTTTTTTTAATCTGGGCAGACAGTAGAAACAATGGGCCAGATTATTGTCCCCCTGCTGTGGAAAATTTATGGTAGAGAAATTAGGAGGAGAACTTCACATGGTTCATCTCAGGGTGGTTCCAGCAGATTGTTCCATTGCAGTGAAGGGGAAGATGGATCTGACCTCAGAATCTACAGATCCATCAGAATCATGGATCATCCTGACCTCCATGATGACCTTATCATCTACAGATCTCAGAATCACATATCTGTCAGCAGGCAGGGACATCTACATAGAGACCTTGTGTCTTTATGTTGCTCACTGGTTAACTTTAAAACAAAGTTATAAGTGAACTCAGAATAAAATATAATGAACTAGAATGAAATAATTCTCTACTATGGAATTTGTCATTTGATAGCATGACAATGTAAATTATATCTATAATTATTTCAGTTGAGATCTATCCGAATATTTATTTATTGGTGGAAAATGTGTGCTGCTTTAGTTTTTTTTGTTTGATACATTTGTTCTCATCTGATCATAGGACAATATGCCAAACAGCTAAATACTTGTCAGTGTGCCATATTAAAGGCTAACATTTTCCAGAATACTTGCAACACTCATAATGCCCACATCTTGGATACAGAACACTGGAAATGTTCAAACACTGACCTTGTGGTGCTTTGATGAGAAAAAAAAATCTTTTTAAATTACAAGGAGTGGTTAGGTTTAAAAAAAAAAATTCAAGTATTCTTTGTTAACCACTAAATTATAGATTATTGTGGCATGACATAAAAGTTCACTTACACTGCACATTTTTGTTCTGAAATCGGCAAAAGAAGGAAATGCTGATATGGGTGTATACATCAGAGGAAGACTTATCAAAGAAACATGCATTCACACACCCACTTTTTCAGAAATTATGGTCACTAAATGATAGGCTTCCTTCCCTGTTTGAATGTCAAGAGATTTCCAAAGAATATATTTATATATATGTCTGTCTTAAAAATAAAAAGCAACAGTAAGTCACAGCAGGATCTTAGAGGCTTGGCTTCAGTGGAAGATTAGTAAACCTCAGACCCAGTCTAACCTTGCCTCTTCAACCTTTCCCTTCGGTAGAATTTCTTTCTGCTATTTGGAGGGTAGGGGAAAGACATAAAATATTTATACATTTCATACACACATTTTATCATCTGCAATTTGCTGCTTTATTTAATATGTAATGATTGCACTAAACACCCTTCAGATTTGACACGTTTAAATATAGTAACTGTTAGCTTTCATCAATTTTATGATTTTTCTATTGCTTCTCCATTAAGGTTTATTTTATTGAAAGGAATTTATTTATGTTTAGACAAGTATGACAAACTGAGATTACTGTCTCAAAATATAAGTACTGGTGTAAGAGAGCAGATACATCACCCACTGCAGTACATGCTTAACAGATTGATGTTTTTAGCAGACTGATGTTTTTCTTCAGCAGCTCATCAGTGTCTTGTGTTAGTATCTGGCCTTGTCTTTCAGAGACAGGAAGGAAAAGCTTATATTTTATTTTAAGCCCTTTTTATACTTGTACTGTAGCTCTGAAATATTTCATATTTGAATGGGATAATACATATTTAAACAATAGAAAATACTACTTCTTATTAACACGCAAAGGCCACAGTCAAGATCAGAAGGGGTGTATTTTATTTTAGAGGTGCTCTAATAAACCATAACTACAAAACATAAAATTCCTGTCCGGGAGAGTTTACAGTCCAAAAGGAATAATAGAGAGAAGAAACTGGAAACGTAACACAAGCAAACTGACGTCATCACAGAGTAAGCAGTGGGGGCTATTATGTGGCTTGTTGGAAAAAGTGTGTGCCCTTTGTAAGGTTAGAGTGCCAAGGTGTGATTTTTTTGACTGCAACGGCAAACTAGTTCAGCAGGAGGATGCTGACTCATCCCTCCTACCCCAGATAACTGAAAGTGGGAGGGGGAAATCTATATGGGCACATGATAAAGCAGTAAATGCCCTCTTTTACTTGGACAAGGCATAGGAGCACCAACCTGGTGGAATACCAGGTTTTGGTAGGATTCGTTGTGGGCTTTGCACTAGTTGCTCCTTTCTTGAGGGGCTGGAAAGAATTTCTTTTCCTCACTGCCAGATTGGCCAAAGCAGAATGGATCTTTTTATTACCACCCCACAATGGCTTCAGGTGGACTTATTTGGAGGGACATGAAACAGAAATTAAACTGACGTTCTAACTCATTATGTAAAGACAGAGCACATGTTTGGGGCAGGTACTCCACAGGGAAGGGACACAATGATCAGATAAAATGGTAATGGGTTTAAAGGAGATATTTTTAAAGGCGTGAAAATGGGTGAGGGCTTGAGGCTCATATGACTGGAATCGCAGGGAGCCAAGGAGCCAATCCCTCCCCCTTTATAACACTCTGTTAATCCTCATTAGAGGTGGGGAGGAATGGAGAGGTCTCAACAGTGGGTTGGCTGGGGACCAGGGTGGGTAAAGGGAGAGCTGACAGAAAGCCCACAAGTATATATTGAAATTATTATCGAATTACATGCACTTTTATCTGCTGGGTAATCCCAGACATTTTAAGAATAACGTTGTGTCCTAATTAAACCACATCCAGTGTCTCCTGTCCTGTTAACATGATGGATTGTCCATTCCTCGAAAGCTCTAGATTAAGCTTGAATGTACCAATGAGAATTGGGGTGGGGGGCTTAGTTTTTTGGGCTTTGTTTTTTTTTCTGGAACCATTTTATCCTTTGGAGGTTAAATACACACAGAAGCTTTCTCCCAATCTATCTTTTCATCTAATTTCCTATAACCATTACCATTCCAACAGCCATCTGCTTTTGTTGTGGCATAGCAAACCCAGTTTGTCATGTTAATTGTCTTGGCTCAAAGTATTCACCTGAATGTAACTTGATACCTGCCTTGAACATGAATTTAAATAGTTAAAGCTCAAATGCTGTAATTTGTTTTTAATTTTACCCTATGCTATTCTACTAAATATCAAATATGAATTTTTAACAGATCACACTGTTAAAGATCTACTTTGGCAGAGTAGATTTATAATCAAAGTAAACACATTAATACATTTTCATGAGATATCTTCATTGCAAGAGTTATATCATTCAAACAATTTTGGTGAGGCCAAATTCTACCCTTTCCATTCACCAGAATTTGACTCAATCCATTTCTACAGTGAAGAGACAGATTTTCATAATTAAATGCACAGAAGTTATGAGAACAATGATGGAGTGTGTGTGTCAATTATGCACTTTGAGTTACGCAAATCTAGCTTTAAAAGCTTAGTAATTGTATATTTTAATCATCTGTTTCTCTAAGAGTATACAAGCTCATCACGTAAACCAAAGCGATTGACTGGCAAACTTCATGCCTAGATCCATTTGGTCCAAATGAGATCTGTGTATTCATTTCACCTGTTCCTAAAGGCAAGCCAATAAGAAAAGGTAATCTGTCCACAACTGTCTTATGTCTGGATTTAAAATGTTTTAAATAGAAATTGTGAGCTTCCCAAAAGTCTGGTTAATTGCTCAAGGGGAAGCCTTGTATTTTTTTAAGCTATGTAAACAAACGAAAAGGAATGTATAAAATGTTACACTCACAAATTGGTAGGTAGGGCGTAAAATATTTTCCCAGGCTAACAAATGCTATTATGTGTTTCATTACTAGACCATTCACTTAAGGTTGGGGTTTTTTGTTTGTTTGTTTAAAAGAAAAACAAACAAAAACTCCTTCCCAATTAGAGAGACAACGGGTAAGATACTACTATAATATATGTGTGTACGTGTGTTATATAATCTTCATTTTTGTTGCACTCTTCCTGTTTCCTTTTTAGTATTTCTGCTAGTTAAAATTAGTCTCTAGTTTTACAATAAACAAAGTGCTTGCCATGATTTAATAGTCTTCTGAGAATATAGAAAAAGTGATTTATTATTTTGTCATAATCTTGCTTTCGGAATTGAAAGACTGTGAACCATTAATTAGTATCGCTTCTTGCTTTAAATTACCATTGTTTATTTAACTTGTGGAAGGCTAAGCTTCACCATAAACCATCAAACTAACATTTTGATACCATCTTTTATAATCCTATAGAATGAAATATCTTTTCTGGAGAGAAAAGTCTTTTTTTCAGTGTATGTTACCAGCATTAATTTGACTGGCTTATTTTATTGTTCATATTCAAATACTGAACCACAGCAGGCAAATCAGAAACAGTGGTTTTCAAACTTTTTTCCTCAGGACCCAGTTGAAAAAAAATCATTTATGCCTGTGATGTGGCCCTGAGCCAGGGGTCATCAGCCTTTGCCGACCCCGTTCTGGCCCCTCCTCCTTCACCTTTCAACCATGCTGGTGGCCCCTTCTTTTGAAAAAAGTGACCACCACCAGAAAATTTGGCAGTGGCCATAGTGGGGGTGGGGTACCCAGGCACGCTGCCGTAAGAAGCTTGGAGCAGCTTCTTTCTATGGTGTCCCTGAGGACCTTGTCCCAGCCCCACCAAATAAAAGGACCTGTTCTGGGTAGCTTATTTCATCTGGGGCAGGGGTCCACAAGCACACCACAGAAAGGAGTTGCTTTGGGTGGCTTCTTTACACAGTGTACCTGGGACCGGATCCCCAGGCACTCCATGGAGAGGGGCCACAAACCAGTACCTGAGGGTCTGCGACCCAGTATTGGGTCCCGACCCGTGGTTTGAAAACTACTGGGCTAGGGGATCTCAGTATGGTTTGTGGGGGAGATCTCTTTTCTATAGGAGTCAAAGAGTGAGAACAGGGCTGCTTCATGATTGCTGCTGTAGCTGCAGCAGATACTCTGAATAGTATGCTCTTTCTCCATGAGGGAAAGCAGTCAGTGGATCTTCATAGTTGTAGATTAATTGGCCTCACCTTCTAGATTCTTCCGTCTCGAGGAACCACTGCATTGCACTTTAAAGGAGATGTAAACACCTTGCAGTGATCTGCAGATCCCGTTCATTCCACCATGATTGTGCCCTGATCCAAAAGTAAAGACATTATTCCATAATGCAAATGAATGCAGTGGAGGGACAGGATGTAATGATGTAATGCAGATATTTGTTTCCAAGGTATTGTATTTTCTCAAATGGTTTAGATCAGTTTTCAACCTGTGGTCTGTGGACCCTTGGGGGTCTGCACAATATATCTAAGCTGTCCAGAGGGGTCTGTATCTCCATTTGACATGTTTTAGGGGTCCACAAATGAAAGCAGGTTGAAAATCACTGGTTTAGACCCAAACTTCAATCTAGCATAAAATGTTAGGATTATATAGAAACGTTGTTTAATTAGTAAATATTTATTTCCGCTTTAAAAATATATAATTCCAAGAAATTAATAAAACAAACAAAAAACAAAATAACATTTAAGCAAAAATAATTATATTAATACAAGACAGCAGGGGGAGCAAAAGTTAACACTGATTCCTTTACCAGGAGCTGTGCTGACATCACTAGGATGTTTATTAAAAAACAAAGCAAAAGAAAATCACCCACTAGCTTAGTCAAATCAAGGCCTGTTTCCCATAAGAAATGGGAAGAGATATTGTTTTCTATCAGCCTAAATTCTAAGAAGATAAATTAAAACACATGCTGTTGTGGATAGTAAGCCATATTTTGTTCTCATGATCATGAAATCCCACCTCACTTGTCACATCAATGAAATCAAGAAAATCATACATTCTCTTCTGTTTTGAGAGCTACATGGTAATCTTGCATAATAACATGCTCTTCATATTGTGACTGGTTTTAAGAAACTCCCTTAGTGGCAAAAGTTTATATATTTCATACCTGTTTACAATTTGAATATAAAGTAATCTGCTAAAAGTAGGTACTGGAAGCAAAAGTGACAGGGGAAAGTATCTCTGGAGAAACAGCTAGGCTCACTGAAGTCAGTGGGAGTTTTGCCATTGACTTCAACAGATTGAAATTTCATATGTGGGCCTAGACAGTTCTTTAATTAGGCACTCATTTTCCTTTAACCTAGTCTCTTGCTACAGAGGATCCCATCTCTTACTGTTGAATTTACTTCTGAACTTTCTGACATGAGAAATAGGGATTCACTCTTTTCTCTATATGTATTCTCAATATTCTTTTTGTACCAGTAAACCCCCGATTCTCTAAAGAATCACAAATTCTCTAAAGAATCGTAATCACTTAGTGTTTACTCCAAACTCTTCAGGGATGAGAAATGATGGAGGGTGGAGTGTCCTGAGTTTCTGCACTCATAAGTAAGAAAAACATTGGAGTTCAAAGGGTAAAATAATGCAAATTAAAAACCACAAAATCATGAAATGGTCAATTGAAAAGATTTAATCAAAAATTTCCTTATAAACGACATTTTTTGTGAAGATGTTTTCCCGTCCTTGAATCAGTTGTCCCTGGTATGGTGTACTTAAAACCTTAACTTTAACGTCACATGAACGCTGGACTCCTGAAAAGGCAACATAAAGTTGACCATGTCCAAACACAGGCTCAGATAGGTAAATGCCTACTTTATCCAAGGTTTGTCCTTGTGATTTGTTGATTGTGATGGCAAATGCAGCCTTAATGGGAAATTGTCGTCGTTTAAGTTTAAAAGGTAATTCTAGGTCAGAACTTGTAAGGTCAATTCTGGGAATCAAAACTGTATCACCGGTATGGGATCCCGTAAGCACTTCTGCCTCAATAACATTTTCTCTCATGCTCTTCACAACCAATCGTGTACCATTGCATAAACCTTGTTTAGTGTTAAGGTTTCTTAACAGCATGACTATTGTCCCTATTTTAAGGTTAAGATTGTGTTGTGGTAATCCCGCCGGGTTGATAGTGTTTAAATATTCTAATGGGAAATTAAGATGCTCACTTTCGTCTTCCGAATCAACACAGTCAGTACTTCGAAAGACACAGCTTTGTCCAGGAAGCAATCCAATCACTTGGTTATTTATCCGGTGAACGTCAATATTTTTTGGACATAATATAGCCCGTTTTGCCAAAAGTGGTATCTGGTCTAATGATATTTCTTCACCAAAAATTTCTGTTACCAAATCTTCGCAAATAAATTCTTTAAAGATTTCAATAATATCCGGGTGAAGTTCAAACACATTGGTAAGGTTTCCATTTCCAAGTTGCAGTAACCAATTCTTATATTGTGGATCTGTATAGCACATGTTCTCTACCAAGGTTAGATTCTGAAAGTAACGCCAACTTTCTGCATATTTCAAACTTGACTGAACAATAGTGGAACGCATGGCGTGCGGAACAATAGCTAAGCATTGTCGAAAATCACCTCCTAATAAAAGTACTTTTCCTCCAAACGGAATATTATTATCCATTAACTCTCTGAGAAGTTTATCAATGGTATTGAGTAAATGACTGGATGCCATAGTACATTTGTCTAAAATCAATAGTTTTGCAAGGCGTATCTCAGTTGCGCTGTCACTTTCCATTTTCATCTTCGAAGCAGATGTTTCCGTGATCGGAACTGGAAGTTTGAATAAGGAGTGACATGTCCGACCATTTATCAACAAATTTGCCGCTATTCCGGTGGTAGCAGATGCCAAAATTGAGAGGCTCCTTGCACGGAAAAAATGTATAAGTGTTTCGTAAAGGTACGTCTTTCTGCTTCCCCCTGGGCCGTCAAGAAAGTAGCATTTGGGCATTGGGCTATTGTCTTCCGAGGCAAGAATAATTTTATTAAATGCAGTGGATTGTAATGTATTCAAACTTGAAATCATTCTTTGTGCAATATCTTGCTCTTCTTCAAAATTTATTGGGAGTGAATTCAACTGAGGTAATGTATTTGGAACATTTGGCAAATTGAAGTTATCCAAAGTAAATCCAAGGAGTATGAGAGCAAACTGAATTTCTTTAAGTGCATAGGCTTCACAGTTGATGCAAGGATCATCCTTTCCATGCAGCTTGTGGCATATGTCTTCTATCATTCCATCCTTGTTTGTATTCCAGAGGTTCAGCGGATCTGATGGGGACGAAAATGCACAGATGTAAGCAAAAAGCTGATGAACTTGACCTGGCATTGAATAAGATATTGCGTCTTCTAGAGTTTTCTGACAAATTGTATCATCCAATAAATATCCTTTCTCCTTAGCTGCTTCCTGAAATGTCTTGCACACTTTGACAGCATTTCCAACTTGCACAGTTCTAATGTTGTTAAATGACCTAGGTCCTGCTTCATGTTGAAGAAGTAATCTTAGGTAATACCTTTCCTGCTCTTTAATACTCACAGTGTACATTCGGCCTATGACCTTTTTACCGCTTTGCTGCCGCTTTTTCCAGAAAGTACCATTGTCAACCCAAACGTAGTGAACAGGAATTTCCCAATACTTCCACTGCCGAGCATATGGATCCTCTTGATTCAGTTTAAACCACGCTATAAGTTTTGTGTCTCTTATAGTTGCTCTCTCTGCTGCTTGGACTTCATTCCCTACTTGAAAGCAGACATTTTGCTCTTGTTCCAAATGAACCGGCAAACGATAAATTGTGTGGCTCTGTTCGTGCATTGGAAAGCAAAATATTCTCCAAATGGCTTCTGGAGCACTGATGTACCGTGAATCCACATACATTCGAGTCTCATCGTGATTGTTACTTTCAGACACTGAAACATTAGCACAATCATGTCCCCTATAAACGTATTTGAATAAATACTTGACGCTTTTTACGGTAGCACAGATTTCAACATTTATATGGCAGTTGTATCGTAAGCATAAATCAGGATTATATGGTACAACCTAGCTATTGTCAATAGGATGACCTGGTACAACTTCCAATTCATTTGTCTGTCTTCTCATATACTTTGGATATCCATTCACGTTTCAAAGTGTAACTTCTTGGAACTGTTTGGGGAAGCCCTTTGAACATTTGCCATTCAACATACATGGAGAGTTTGGATTTACATTGCCACATGGTGTATGGATCATATTTTTGGTAACAATTTGAAAGAGATGTGGAGAAATGTCACGGTCTGGTATTTCAGCTTTCACTATGTTATTGATGTCATCTTCAGTGCGAATTTTGGAATCATCATCCAGGATTAGCAAAATATGGGCATGTGGCAAACCCCTCTTCTGAAACTCTATAACATAGACAATTGCTTTAACAGTCCCAAATATAGAGTTTTTCTTGATATCTTCCAGCAAGTTATTTAGTTTGAGTCTAAGGACTCTTGCAACTAAATCAGGACGATGTTGCACCTTTTGCCACGGCATAAGATTATCTGTAATTTCTTTCCATTTAGGATTGCAAGTCATAGTGATAAATAGATCAGCTTTGCCAAACTTTCTAACAATAGCCATTGCATCTTGGTAATGCTGCTGCATATTACGTGGGCTGCCTTGAAAGCTAGATGGTAAAATAACTGCTTTTCCAGCAAGGTGATCTACCACATCCGCATCACGATTTATATACTCCATCAGCGACTTGTAGTTATCGGCCCTCAATGCAGGTTGGTTGTTTTTAATCCATTGGAGATCATCTGATTCAGCTCGAACGTAAACGTCAACTATGTACTGTTGAGTTAGCTTTCCAGCATTGATTAACGGATTAAACTCATCTCTTACGGAGAGTCTGTAGGAGAAATATTCTTTCATTGATACACGTGATCTTTTCTGTGCTTGATTTTTTTTATATCTGGAAATTCCAGTACTCCATCCTTCCTGACCAGTTGGAAACAAAATTGGGTATGTTAAAGTATCAAGTTTAGGAAAACATATGTCTACACGTTGGAATTTAGGGTGTTTGGTTCCATCCGGACGTAAATGCACGACAATATCGCGGTGAAATGGAGGCTCACCATCTTTACTTTGAAACACAATTGTCACTTCATTAATGGTGGGAACATTGTATCGTCTTTGGTCCTGATCTTTTGTCCTTTATTAACACCAAGGCTATTTTAGTTGGCACTACACCTTCCGCCTCTGCTTTTGCATTAGCTTCTTTTTCAACCTCATGTAGCATTTTTATAGATTTTGCTAATGGGTGATTGTTTATGACTTCAGCTACTTTTCTCATCATCTCTGTGCATTGTTTGTTTTCGGGAAGGTTCATTCGTTGATAAAGTGCATCATCTGGATCTAACAATTGTGCAAATTTACGGACGTCATTTTTTTCAGGGTACACCATTCCAATCCGATGTAGTATTTGTCCACACACACGAAAGCAGTATGGGCCATTCCCAGGTGGTGGCTTGATATTTACCCCAGTAGATGCAAAAGCAAACGAACTATTGTATGATCTTATGCACTCCATAAAGCTTTTGCTTTCGGGTACATCATTAGTCAAAAGCTTCCGAAAATATTCAGGATATTTATCCAACTTGACCCTTTTGACAACAACGTGTAAAGTTGTCTGCTGTATTGCCACTTTTTTCTTCCAGGAAATTAAGTGAATGACAATGACTGCAGATGACATTCATTAATCCCAATGAATTTTCCTGAACAGTGGCCTCATTATTGACTGCGTTCTCAGCTAACTTGCGGAATTGTTCAGCGGCTCTCCGTTGTTTTTCTCTTTGTCTTTTTCTTATTTTGGATGCTGACTGTCTTAAACCTTGTAAACGACGTTCAAACATTTCTGCATTTTCCTCTGAATATCTTTGGGATGCACAATTGCACAAGCCTTCCAAATGGTTCTCCCGTTTTTCTGTAGTCTCGTTTGCACGTCTAGCAGATAGTTGAGCGTTTTCTTTTTGGAGCTGTGCCTCTTTTGCTTCTGGTGTTTCTGAAGCACGTTGTAGGCGCCTTTGTTCATTGTATTTATCATATTCTTGAGCTCTTCGTTTTTGGAGCCTTGCCTCTTTTGCTTCTGGTGTTTCTGAAGAGCGTTGAAGGCACTTTCGTTCATTGTCCTTATCCATCCGGGCTCGTTTCAGTTTTTCTGTAGGTGTGTCGTTAGGTAGAAGTCGTTTTCTGGTAGGATGCATAATTGAAGTTACTTTTAACAGTGAGTAAAAATTCACACAGACAGCTGGCACAGTGTATTAGAGCACACCAAGTGCTGGCAGTGTGGAGCAGAGCACGGTGAATGGTGGCACTATAGAGTAGAGGACACTGACCGTTGACACAGTGGAGTAGCTGCTGGCACTGGCATACTGGTGGCACTTGCAAAGTGATGATTGCTGACACAGTGGAGTAGGTGCTGGCACACCGACTGGTGGCACTGGTGGCTAGCACAGCACGGGACACAGCACAGAGATATATTTAATTTACTTGAGACTACTACAATACGGCGCGGCACGGGACACAGCACAGCCTCCAACAGTCCTGAGGAGGTTCTGTGCTTTCGAGAAGGGCTGCGCGACCCCCCTCCTGCTGACAGCGGGAGCAGCTGGGGGATGGGGGGGCGGCAGAAGCTCCGGCGGAGCTTCTGTCGCCACCCGAACCCCTGGACTGAGCTGGGGGGGCCACCTCCTCCTCCCAGCCCCCTTACCTGGGTGGAGGCTCGGAGGTGCAGCAACGGGGGCGGGAGATTTGAATCTTTGTCAGTTATCAGTTATATGCGCGCGCAGGACCTGCATCCCCGCCGTGCATATGTACATCTCTTGTTTAGTTATATAGATGTGGGTTTCTGTCTGCGTGTGTGAGAGAGAGAGAGAGAGACAGAGTACACACATGGAATTGCAGAAAGAAATACTGTGAATAATGACATTGAAACATTTGTAATTCTGGTTATTTGTTGGTTAAACACCAGGCTTGCAATTTTATCAGCTAGTATTTCATGTGATCAGAAGTTCTTTGGACAGGGCCAGCTTTATGGCTTTTGTTCCCTGAAGCAAAAACTCAAATAAGGTCACAGAAAAGTGTTTTGAAGAGATTTTCATAAACAAAATGAAAGCTTTAGGGATTTTGTTTCACAGCGGAGATGCCAATAGCAAATCTTTGGTTTGCTGAATTATTATGCAGAAACTAAAGGTTATAGAAACAGGCACAGAGATGGAGCTAGAGGCACAGAATACTGGCTCTGTGTGTTTAAAAGCATAGTGGCCAATAACTGTTTTAAATTTAAGGAAACAAAGTGAGTAGAGAGACATTTTTTGTATGAAACAATACCCCTACAGCATATTTGGAAAGAAGTGCTGTTTTCGCCTTGCCACTCCATATAGCTGCCTACTTGAAGAGCTCCTAAAACTAACTTGAAGTACAATACAGATATATGTGAGCTGCTAAGAAATGAGACATTTCTGAGCAACTCAGGTGATGTATTCATTGTTTTCCCATATCACCTGTTAAAATTCTATCATGTTTTGCTGAAAGCCACAGTATAAAAGATTAGTGGCCAGATTTAGGCTTCCATATGAAACTAGACCAAAATTAGGAATAAGACAGCCAAGATGCGCAAGAATTTCATCCCCGCTCCCCATCCTAACATAGTAAAAGACGTTTATTTTGCCATTCTAGAAAAGCATTCAGAAATCTATTTCTTGGTGGCTGTTATAAAATAGAGATGGTTTTTGTCTTGAATGATTGTTTCTTAGAATGTTTGGAATTTATCATTTTATCTTGTTTATGTCACAGACACTTTTAGTTTTTAGGGAACTATAATGGACATTGGGGGGGGGGTTAAAAACTTTTTATTGTAATATTTAAAATGCTGATGATGTGCAACCATCACTCAGATTGTTGCAGAGATAGTGATTTTGATTTCTACACTTACTTCATTGGGGCTCAGCAATGTGAATAAAGATTGCAGAATCTAGACAGAATTGATACAGTGTTTATCATAGAATTAGACTCCTCAGGGCTTTTGGAAATCTTGATGCAAACCCTCTTTGAGCCCTTTTCTCATAATTTGCTCCTAATTTCTATGGGTTAAGCTAAATATTTTGAATTGGAGCTCAAACAATTGAAGAAAGCATTGCAATAAAGCAGGTACATGGTAACATGGTTTGTCAAAGCTGCATTCCCATTTTTAAATCAAGTGCCTTTAATTAAGGAAGAAAACTTAAATGTTTATCTTTTATCTATAGCAGATATTGTCTTGTTCACACTGGAAAACTGCTGAGCTAGTCTTGCCCAAGAAAGGGTTAATATTACATGCTGAAATTCTTGATAGTGATTCCCCATATAATGAAATAATGGAGAATAGAAAGAAAGAGAAAGAAAGAAAGATGTGACAAACTTCGTTGCACGAGATCAAGATAAAGGTAAGGAGAATCCCAGAACACTGTTTATATATGAAACCCTCCCTCCATTCCTGGAAAAAAAAAATCCAAAACAAAACAACTTAAAAAAAAGAAAAGAAAAGCACTCTTGTACATTTATTTCTACATCACATATTTGTTACACAGCTGTAACAGTAGTTTGATGTACTGGATAGTGTACAGCTACACATTGGTAAAAGTCTCAAACTGACTATTAGAATATGTGATTAGCTGGTGATCTGTCTAGATAATGAGCTTCATCAAGGTAATGAATTTGTTTTCTGCTATCCTTGTATTGATTTCTTTTCGTATAGAAGTAGAACACACTCCCTTTTGCTTTGCAATGCATGAAGATGCAAACAAGAACTAACTGTACCATAGTTGTTCTAGGTAAAGCATTCAGAGTGGTGTGGTGGCTATGTGGAATATGTACGTTCCCTGAGTTCCATGTCTGTGATCAACTTCTATGAAATCTTTGTACATTACTCCCACTCATGTCATTGGCAATTGCACTTTTCCCATCGAACATAGTTACTATGAAAGGTCATGACTATGTGGAGAGAGGTGGTCCCTGCTGTGGTCTATTGTGTGATTTGAAGATTAAGACTAGGACCAGAGACATATCATGGACAGTAAAGAAAAATTCACAGACTTGTCCCTGAATTTTACTAAAAATACCCTGGGTGAGGGGGTTATAAACAGAGCTGCTGGGGCTTGCAGCTGCTCCAGACCTGCTGCTCCTGTGGCAGAGACTGACTATGGCTGCTCTAACCTTAGGCGGGGCTGTCCTAACCCGTGCCTGCTCCAGAAAGCTGGGGACTGCTGCTCTGGTGGGCTGGGGCTGGCTACTGGGCAGTTGTTGGGCCCTTCCCCAGAAGTCAAGGAGGTCCTGGAAAATCTTGGAATATGTGACCTCTGTGACCAAATTGTATCCTTATAGGATGTTCCAGAAGGCTTTTTAAATGTCTCTTTTCATTGCATTTAAACAGTGAATTGTTGAAGCTGGAAATCACTAAGACATGAGTCACCATGGACAACTCCACATTTGTTACAATGGATGGATAGAATCATTTTTAATATGTTGGTCTTAGAGTGTTCAGTATTGTCAGGAATACATAGTGTTCACAAGGCAGCATCCCGCTCTGATAATGAGGAGATGTTTCCATCGGGGGTTGGAAAATGGTGTAGGACAGTATTTTGAAATGTTTCCTTCTTATGCGAGTATCATTTCTCTCTTGTCTGAGTTAGATTTCGCCATCTCTCTGTCATTTGAGTGCTAGTCTCAGAAATTATACTAGTTGACTTTAAGTGAAGAAGATGAAGCGCTAAGTATCATCTGTGTATTGTTGTATGCTCTGTTCTTGTAGCTGTATCGGTCCCAGGATATCTATATAACTAAACCACAGTTGTATATATGCACGGCGGGACGTGGACGCAGCTCCTGCGCGCACATATAACTGATAGAGCTATGCGCGCGCAGCAGCTGAATCCACGTCCATGCCGTGCATAAGCCTGTGGATTAGATAGCTCGCGTGCACGGCTGCCCTCCCGCCCACCCAGCGGCTCTCTTACACGAATTCCCGCCCAGCGGCTATAAGGAAATTTTTGATTAAATCTTTTCAATTCACCATTTCATGATTTTGTGGTTTTTAATTTGCATAATTTTACCCTTTGAACTCCAGTGTTTTTCTTACTTATGAGTGGAGAAACTCAGGACACTCCACCCTCCATCATTTCTCATCCCTGAAAAGTTTGGAGTAAACACTAAGTGATTTACCATTCTTCAATTTGTGATTCTTTAGAGAATCGGGGGTTTACTGGTTAGAGAGAAAAGATGGGTGAGGTAATACCTTTTTAAGACCAACTTCTGTTCTGTTGATGAGAGAGACAAACTTTCAAGCTATAAAGAGCTTTTCTTGAGATTTAGGAAAGGCAATGAGGATGTCAACAGCTAAATACAAGATTGAACAGTTATTTCAGCAAAAGTAGTTACCTCATGTTTTTAGGAACTATTCAAAGTGAAGTGACCTCTTAAAACCCCTGTAGTCATATGATAAAAAAGGGTGTTAGTGGGTTATAGATTTTTGTAATATGCCATAAATTCAACGTCTTTATTAAGACCAGGATTTTTAGTGTGTAGCAAAGGTATGAACTTAAACTCCCAGGCTTGTAGGAAAGTGTTTGTGCAGGTTTCCCTTAAGGATGAGGATTGATAGCTCAGATATAGAGTGGATATATGGGTTATTACAACATTCTGTAGCCCACAAACCTGCCACCCCTTTTGTGCTATGACTACAGGGTGTTAACGGGATATTTCACCTTGAATTGTTCCATAGAATATGTGTGTACTTACGCTTAACTATCTGCTTGATCTCATATTTAGCTGTGACAGTGTCAGTACTTTCTCAGACCTGAAAAAGTGCTGTGTGTATCTTGAAAGCTTATCTCTTTCTCTCCCCAACAGAAATTAATCCAGTAAAAGGTATTAGCTCACCTACCCTTGTCTATCTGCGTATTATTGGCATTTACAGTTACCTTTTATGGTCTTTCCTTGTGATTTGACGTTAATGTTGAATACTTATTTGGGGATTTCTATATAAATGATTTCTGCTAGTTGGCTGTTAACTCCCCTCCTGTGGTTTCCGAACCCTTTTTTGGGGGGTATAGAGTGCACTCAGATTGAGAAGCCCATGTTGGTATGGTTCCTGGATCAGTTGTGCTTCTAAGGATGGAAGAGGGTTGGAATTGCATGGCTGGGCAGGCATTCAGTTCAAATGCAAACTTCTAGGATGTTGGGACCAGAGTTACCTACTAATCCTATATTTTAGCACACCCGAAAGACCTCACTCCCTGCCTCTTTCAACTCATCTAAATCATGTAAAGTAAATTAATTGCAATCTGTGCCTTCAGTACTTTGTCCATGTTCTCAGTCACTACATTTGTGTGATGACTCCTTCTGTGGAAGAACAGGATGTGGCTAGGGCAGCATCAATGCAGGGGCTATAGGAGCTGAAGTCCCAGGTTAGGGGGGCCCTGAACTACAACCACTAGGGCCCCTGCATGATCCATCCCCTCCCGCCATTTCACTCAGTCCCCTCACTCCCCCCTTCCACTGCCAGCGCTGTTAGTTTTCTCTGTCTTGTCTTACTAGTGCTTAGTCTTTACTCTTTGCTAAATCCAGATATAAGGCAAGGTAGGTAGATACTATAGAGAAATAAACAATTCCAGCTATCCACCTGGTAGGTCTGTTTCCTGATCTCCCTAGGTCCGCCCAGTTCTCTCTTTCCTGTTTCTATGTTACTAGGGTTTCTGAATTGGCTATTAAGTTTTTGCCACTTCATGTTCTTTTGGGAGCTGAACAGACAAACACAGAAATGTCATAAAATTGAGTTTAGAACCTTTCTTCTCTGTAAAACAAAAAGCCATAATAGGTTTAGTGGGAAAACTGGAATATATGGAACAATCAGTTTACTGCATATTTTTACTAGGCATAAAAACTAAGAAAAGAAAGATGTGGGATTTGAATGGGATTCAAGCCAGTCATCTTGGTGGGTAGAGCATTTGAAGAGTAGCCAAGAAATCTTTTTTATCCCCTTCTCCAGTTAAATTTTCAGCATTTTTTCTCAAAGTAAGAAAAATTTGCAGCTTAGTTTTATGAAACCACGTAACTTCCCATCTTATAACTGTTACTGCTGTTGACTATTACTAGACAGAATAAGAGATTTTCAAGATTGTGTGACAAATTCTCTCTTCAGTTATGTTTATGTACCCAGTGACTAAAATGCACTTGCACTCATAACTGGAAAAAGAGTCAGCTTTATTTTTATAATGCTGCTAACAATTTACCTGTGAAAATCTTAGAGGGGGGACAATGTTTTGTCTTTCCCTTGCCAGATATCTGCCTGACACATTCTGATAAAGTTTTATGGAATTTTGGTTCACTGTGGAAACAGTGCTTTATGAGGGGTTTTTTTTTTTTTTTTTTTTTTGGTTCCCCCCCCCCCCCCCAAGAGCTCTAAGAGCCAAAAATAGCAATATAGTGAACATTCAAATTTAGAAGTCTCATCCACTGGTGCCTTGCTGATTTGCATCGTTTAACTTCAGTGGGTATATTTTATTCTGGTAGAATGGCAAAGTAAAATATTATGGTTGGCCACTACATTTTTCTGTGAATAATTTTCTCTCATAATTTTTGTTACTAAAGAAAACTGTTTCAGAAAACATTTAAGTGATAGTCCAAAATTCTTAAGTTATGGTATGTATGATTTTTTTTCTCCCTTTTAACATTATAGTACTTTCAAAATTCTGATCACAGCTCACATATACATCTCTGTTACTCGCAAGGCATGTTTTTAGAGTAAAAGATACATCAAGGGTCACTAAAATATTAATGTAACACAGCAGTATCCCTAGGGAAGAAAGATGTATCATTTGAAGAGGTCAAAGTTAGGATAAATAAATAAATAATGGGAATTCCTGAATGTATATTAAGTGAAAATTTAAATAACCACTTGTGCATTACTCATCAAGAGATAATTACTTTTTATATTAAATCTGTAAAGTCCAAGGGTGGGAGTATCATACACATTTCATTTTGTAGTAGGGTTAATATTGTAATTTGGTGCATTATAAAATTCAAAGCAGTTATACCTTTATTAGTATAAAGTTAATATTTCATTCTGAAGGATGTAATTTCAGAATAAAATGTAAGAGTATTCCAAATACTACAAAACAGTAATCCAAATCCTCCTACCACGTTTGTTTTGTCTTTTCAGAAAGCATGGAAATTCAGGCTATAATATGCACATAATTTATAAAATCTCAGAACTCCTCTTTCTGAATTCTTACTTTTTCCCAAAAATGCTGAGCTAGCATTGTAAAACCGAGGCATTTAATGTTTCATTTTCAAAACATTATTGCATCATATACTCAGTTTCTTAGATTATTAGTAAAAGAAGCAATTCTGTTCTTTATATTTATAATGATAATAAATCATTTAAAATATTCTTACTTTTGAACACAGGCATACAAATTAATAAAGATGCTTGACTTCCATTTTTCTAAACATTTTATTCTGGATATAATTGATCATTAAAAATATTGACAGGAAGCTTAGAATTTTAATATCCTTTACAGGTGTTTATGTAAAAATAGATGATACTAACTGCTATTCTCTAAATGCTACATCTCTAGATGATAAACTCTCTAGCAGAGAGAAAGAGAGACAGCTTGCATATAAAAATGATGAGGAGAACAAGGATGATGGACAGATCTATAGAAAGGAGATGTTTGTGATTTAGGAGCCCTATAAAAATACTTCCTCCTGTAAACTCAGATGCCTTACAAAATTGTATATTGTAGACATCACATAAATATTCCTAATTCACAGCTAAGATACTGTATGATATGGGTGTGTGTGTGTGTGTGTGTGTGTGTGTGTGTGTGTGTGTGTGTGTGT